>CAEFZP010000780.1:17500-26098 GCA_903064625.1 Mallotus villosus
GATAGAGAGGTGTGTGTGTGAGAGAGGTGTGTGTGCATGGGTTAGTTCCAGCATGTCAGCAGCAAATACTTACACCTCTGGTGTGGTGTGTGTGTGTGTCTGTGTATGTGTGTGTCTGTGTTGTGTGTGTGTGTGTGTGTGTGTGTGTGTGTGTGTGTGTGTGTGTGTGTGTGTGTGTGTTGTGTGTGTGTGTGTGTTGTCGTGTGGATGTGTGTGCGTGTGCCTGTGTGTTAGTGTGTGTGTGTCTGTGTCTGTGTGTAGTGTGTGTGTGCTCCGCCTTCCCTGCCTCCCGCTCTCGGTTTGCCTCTTCTCTCCTCCACGCGCACAGCCAGGACAGCTGCCCAGCCGCCGATATCGTCTCCTCATGCACACTACCATGTCTGAGCTGTCAATCACAACCCTGAACACCCACAGAACACACACCCTAAGCTGCAGCACTGATCCAGGGCTATCAGTTCTCCTCTGTCAAAAACCAGCTACATTTTACAGTATATGCGTTACCCTCGCATCGTATCGTTACATAATCGAACTAAATACTCTAACTATACACCATCTAGCCTTCACGCCGCTTCTCTCAGCGTCAGGATGAGGCGAGGCCATACTATGGCAACACTATAACATCCCTCTTCATCAAAAACAAGATTGTTCAGGACAAATAATTGGGTGGTTCGAACGTAGGCTACACCACCACGGTACACCGCTTCCCAACGGTTATAATCAGAACAAAACAACCCACCCCTTACAAGATTCATTTAAAGTGAATTTAAGGCAACGTTGACGAAGACAGCGGTTGGGATTCTTGTCTGTGTTCGCGGAGGAAAAAATATCTCCAACCGCCAACGATCCGTCCGCGTTTTACCGGAGAGGACCACACCGACGTCAGTTTACGTAAAATAAGAAAAGACAGGAAAAAGCGCGAGCTTTGTGTACAGACGCAGGATGATCGTTCCCGATTGAAAGGCAGCTGGGATCTCATCTCACCGAGCGACAAACGTGTCGCGGTTCATCCACATCCAGCGGTGAAGATGCGGAAGTGTGGGCGATGGAACAGTCTCCAGGGGAAACGTAATGCGTAATGTCTCAAGCGCATTATGAATTCTGAAACGTCACTTAGAAACGATTTGGGGGTCTCCCGGTGGAGGGTCGGTTACAGGCGAGCTAACGACTCGCTAATGGGGTTGAGATTACCGGTTGTTCATATTCGCGTGCTGTGCATTCCAGAATACCGGATCCAAGATGAACATCTGTCCTTGCGCTCCAGTTGTGACACCAAAAAGTATATGTCATGTTAGGCGATGAGTCAGCGCAAGATCACAATTACATCTCCAACACAATCATTACAAACTCTGCAGCAATAAACAAAGGAAAACCTTCTTTAGATTAAACAATCAATTTACAGAATATTTAACCACCGAGTTTTTCCCGCAGTTCCAATTTTAACCGCCAGATGGCGGAAGGGTAAAAGATTCCAGAAAGCTACATCACGAGCCACATACGTCACAAAAGGACTACCACAAAAACATCAACATTCAGCAAAAAACTTTAAAAATAAATAATATTCGCTCTGACATTAGCATACAGACACTAAGAATACTGTTAGAGTAAAGCTTTATTTTGATGCAAATTATGACCAGCATAAGCATTGAACAGGTACAAGCGGCTGCTCTCATTGGCTACATAAAATACCTGCTTTCTCATTGGCTACATAAAATACCTGCTTTCTCATTGGCTAACATAAAATACCTGCCCCAGGGCTCGGTACCCAGGCTATGACATCACTTTGTAGTCCTGAAGACCACCACCTGGAGAACCAGATTGCGTCTGCAGACTACAAAATGACATCACTTCCTCAGATCTCACTGGCTCTTACCCTCCTAAGTACCGATGAAACATAAACATAAAATACCTGAAACACTGCAGGGAAGCTTTCGCTCTGGTTATAGAATCACACAGAGAGAGAGGGAGAGAGAGAGAGAGAGAGAGAGAGAGGAGAGAGAGAGAGAGAGGTGACGAGAGAGAGTAGGTCAGTAGAGAGAGATATATCGGTCATGATCTCTCTCGATAGCTATCCATAGATAACTCTCTCTCTCTATCCTCGCTACTCTCGTCTCCTGTCGTCTCTCTCTCTCTCTGCTCTCTGCTCTCGTTTCTTTCGCTTTCTCTCTCGCTCTCTCTCGTCCTCTTCTCTCTCTCGTCCTACTCTCCTCATCTCTCTCGCTCGCTCTCTCGCCTCTCTGCTGTTCTCTACTCTCTCTCTCTCCGCTCTCCTGCTTCTCTCTCGTCTCGTCTCTCTCTCGCTCGGGTCTCTCTCGTTCGCTCTGGTCGCGCTCTTCTCTCGCTTTCTGTGCTCGTTCTTCCCCGCTGCTCTTTCCTCCCCTGCCACTGTTGGGTGTCTTTGGTCCAAAGCAAAGTAATACTCAAATCCAAAAAGCATCTTCCTGTTTGACCAGGACAGGGAAGTAGCTGTCTGTTTGACCAGGCAGGAAGTACGCTGTCTGTTTGACCAGGACAGAAGTATCTCTGCCTGTTTGACCAGGACAGAAGTATCTGCCGTTTTGACCAGGACAGTAAGTATGTGCCCTGTTTGACCAGGACAGGAAGTAATCTGCCTGTTTGACCAGGACAGGAAGTAATGTGCCTGTTTGACCAGGACAGGAAGTGATCTGTCTTTTTGACCAGGACAGGAAGTAACTGCCTGTTTTGACCAGACAGAAGTAGCTGTCTGTTTGACCAGGACAGGAAGTAAGCTGCCTGTTTGACCAGGACAGGAAGTGATCTGTCTGTTTGCCAGCACATGACTCGGGGAGGTGAGTGTGGAGACAGACTTGTCTTCATGTGAGGTCAGAGGTTGACGAAGACTATCTTCAGCTCCTTCATGGCGACTCCCGACTCTGAGGAGAGAGGACGAGTGAGTTAGGTGGAGTGTGGGTGTGTTGTATGTGAAGTGTGTTTTTGTGAGTTGTGTGTATGTGTATGTGAGTTTGTGATTGTGTGTTTTGAGTGTGTGTGTGTGCGGAGTGTGTGTTGTGTTTTGTTGTGTGGACCTTTTGTATATGTTTTTTTGTTGTGGTGTGTGTGTGTGTGATTTTTTTGGATTTTAGTTGTTTAGGTTTTTTTGATTTTTTTTCTTTGTTTTTGATTTTGTGTGTTTTTTTTTGTGTTTTTGAGTGGGTTAGCGCGTACGTGTGCGCGGAGGGCCCGGGGGCCTGGCGCTAGGGTTGGTGCTCGTGGCTGCGTCGCGCGGCGGGCTCTCTACTCGCGTGCCTGCGTGTCTCCTCCGGGGGTGTCTGGACGCGGCCGGCCGTGCGCAGCTGCTGTGTGTCCGATATATGTGTGCGCTCTGTCCCTGTCCGCGTCGCAGCCTCCGCCGCACGGTTGCTGCGCGGGGGGCCTGCCTTCTCCGCTCAGCCCCCCGCGCCCGCCGCGGGACTCGGGTGTGGTCCTGGCCCGCGCGAGTGTGGTCTTGTACGCGGCATTGCAGCGGCATCTTGCGGCCGATCCCCCGGTAGACCCCGCCGCCCGTGCGAGTCCCGCGCGGCGAAGGTGTCCGATGAAGCCGTGGCCGCGGCGTCGTCTGCCGCGCGGGCCCGTAGGCCTTCCGATGGGCGGTGCCGTGGCCCGGGGTAGTCGGGTCTCCTAGCCGCCATGCTCCGCCGCGAACCGCCGGCAGATGCGCTGCCCGGCGTGTGTGCCACCCCCCGGGCCCGGTCCACGCCCGGTGCGTAGTGTGCAGCCATCGTCGTCCGTGCGTGCACGGTCTCCGGTCCGTTCGCAGGCATCGTGTGCTGTGGTCCTGTGGGTCCTGCCTGTTGTCCGCTGCCTCCCGCGCCATGTCCCGCCGCGCAGGCTCCATGTCCGCCGACCGGCGATGGGACGGCACCGTCGCCGCCGGGAGGGGCACCGCGGCACCGCCCCAGGCCCCCGCGCGGCGCGCCGCCCGGCGCGCCGGGCCCTGCGCGCCCGAGAGCTGGGCCGGTGCCCCTTATCGGTTGTATGGCCTTGTGGCCTCGTTTGGGAGCCCCGTCGGCTCGCTGTCAGTGCTGTGTTCCCCGAGGCGGTCGGCTTTCCAAATGTGCTAGAGTGTCGCCCTCCGCGCTTGGGTTCGGGCCGTCTCGCCTGTCTGTGTGGTGTGCGGCCGGACCGGCTCCCGCTCGCAGCCGCCCGGTCGCCCGGCTGGCAGCGAGTCCGAGCGCGATCGCCCCCCGCTTGGGGGCCGTGGGTTGTGCCTGAGGTTGTGCTAACAGCCTATATGGTGCTGTCGCCGATGATCCCGGTGGAGATGGTGTGGGGTGTGGGTGTTCACCGGGATGTTACATCCCAATGTCTGCTCCATCCATCCCAGTGGTAACAAAACTGCTGCACTTGTTGCCGCCCCCCTCTCCCTCCAGGCACAAGATATTTGCTGCAGCACACACACCACATTAACGCACACACCACACACATAACACAACACACATTAACGCACACACCACACATTAACACACACACATTACCGCACACAAACACAACTTAACGCACACAAACCTGTGTTTTGGTACCTTATTTTCTTGCAGGCTGTTCTGTGTGCGTGTTGTGTTTGTGTGTGTGTGTTTGTGTGTTTTTTGTGTGTGTGTGTGTGTTTGTGGTGTGTGTTGGTGTTTAGGTGTGTGTGTGTGTGTGGTGTTGTGTGTGTGTGTTTGGTGTGTGTGTGTGTGTGTTTGTGTGTGTGTGTGTGTGTACCTGTGCGTTCTGATGCCAGGGTATCCAGGTTTTGTTCCACTCTGGGAGGGGACTCTCGGCGGTCAGTTCTTGAACGCTCTCTTGCGGTGACGCCCTTCTGGGACGCCTGCTTGGGAACGTCACAAACGCCCCCCAAAACTCACACCCCCCGCCTTTTACAAAACACACCCTGTTATCTCCTCACTTGCCCTTTGGGCACACCACACGCGTCTGTTATAGATGGTCTATGTGTCTGTGGTATTTGTAAAAAGAGTGTTTGTGGGTATAGTTAGTGTGTGTTTAGTGTGTGGTGTGTGTGTGTGTATCACAGCAGCTCCACCATGCTGTTCCCGTGATGAAGGTGAACACAGCAGAGGAAGAGTCTCAGAGGTCAGCTGGTAACCCTGGAGACAGAGAGGAGGGTCACACACACAACACTCCTCCCTAACCCTTCTTCTGGTCAGATGTGTCTTCCACACACACAGAGGGAACTCCTCCCTCCCCCCTCCCTCCCGTCCCTCCCCACTCCCCCCCCCTCCCTCCCTCCCTCCCCTCCCTCCTCCCTCCCTCCCCCTCCATCCCCCCCTCCCTCCCTCCCTCCCTCCTCCCTCCCCTCCCTCCCTCCCTCCCTCCCTCCCTCCCTCCCTCCCCCCCTCCCCACCCTCCCTCCCTCCCTCCCTCCCTCCCATCCCTCCCATCCCGTCCCTCCTCCCTTGCCTTCCCTACCCTTCGCCCCTTCCCACCCCCCCCCCCTCCTCCCCTCCCTCCCTCCCTCCCTCCCCTCCTTCCCTTCCTTCCCTCCCTCCCCTCGCCTCCCTCCCTCCCTCCTCCCTCCCCCTCCCTCCCTCCCTCCCTCCTCCTCCCTCCCTCCCTCCCTCCTCCCTCCCTCCCTCTCCTCCCTGCCCTCCCTCCTCCCTATCCCTCCCTCCCTCCCTCCCTCCCGTCCCTCCCTCCCTCCCTTCCTCCCTCCCTTGCCTCCCTCCCTCCCTTGCCTGCCGCGTCCCTCCCCCCCCTCTCGCCTCCCTCACCTCCCCCCCTCCCTCCCTCCCTCCCTCTCTCCCATGCTTGTCTTCCCTCCCTCAGCACAGCCACATGGATCCAGGGAGTCCAGCCGATTCTGTTCCACTGTGGAGGAAACACACCCTTGCACCCATCCCCCCCCCCGTCGCCCCCCCCTCCCCGGGCCCCCCGTCCACTGAGCCCCCGGATCAACAAACCTCCCCGAACCGGCATCTTGCTGCCCCAGGAGGTGGGCCTGGCTTCTCCTCCACCTCCTGAATGTAGTCTGAGAACACCCTGGGGAGAGACGTATTGTCAAAAAACATTTCAAATTAACAGGTCCAACAGGTCTCAGAAACTCACAAACGATACACCCCTACCTCCCCCAACCACCCTCCCCTCCTCCTCCTCCCCTCTCCTTCTCCTCCTCCCCTCTCCTCCTCCCCTCTCCTCTCCCCCCTCCCCCTCCTCCCCTCTCCTCGCTCCTCCCCCCTCCCTCCTCTCCCTCCTCCTCCTCTCCCCTCTTCGTCCTACCCCCCTCTCCTCCTCAACCCCCCTCCCCCTCATCCCTCCTCCCCTCTCCCCTCCCCCTCCCCCTCCTCCCGCTCTCGCTCTCCCCCTCCCCCTCCCCCTCTCCTCCTCCCCTCCCCCTCTCCTCCTCCCCTCTCCTCCTGCCTCCTCCCTCTCCCCCCCCCTCTCCTCCTGCCCCTCCCCCTCTCCTCCGCTCCCCGTCTCGCCCCGTTCCCCCTCTCCTCACTCCTCCTCCGTCCTCCCCGTCCAGCCCCTCGGGTCCTGCGCTCGCCCTCGTCCTCACTCCTCCTCGCCCTCGTTGGGTGGGCCTCCCTCACCCTCTTCTGCCTCCCTCCCCCCTCTCCTCCTTCCCACGCCATTTCTCCTTCCTCCCCGCTGATCAGGTGCGGCTCCTCCCCGCCCTGTCTCCTCCTGCCCCTCTCTCCTCCTCCGCCACCGTCGCCCCGGTGCCTCCCCTCTCGCTCCATCCTCTCCCCTCTCCTCGCTCCTCCCCTCGTCCTCCTCCCCATCATCCTCGCTCCGCCCCGTTTTGGTTTGGATCCCCCCTCCGGCTCCTCGCGTCCCGCTGCGTGGGGTCCGTCCTCCTCCCCTTGAGGCTCCTCCCCTCCCCCTCTCCCCTCCTCCTGCTCTCCTTCCCTCCTCCTCTCCCCCTCTGGGGTGCCTCCTCCCTCCCTCCCCCGGTCGGCGATGCCTTCCTCCCCTCTTCCCCCTGCACCCCTCTTTCTTTCGTCCTGCGCTCCCCTCTCCTCCTGGCTCCTTCACCCTCTCGCCCGGGGTCGCGAGGTCCTCCTCACCCTCTGCCCTCTCCTCCTCCCCCTCTCGCTCCTTCCTTCTCTCTCCCCTCTCGGCCGCGCGGAACGCCCCGATGCCTCCTCGCCCCGTGCCCCCTCGTCCGCTACCTGCCGCTCCGTCTTGAATGTGTGGACGCCTTCTTCTCCCCTCGTCCTCCTCGGCTCTCGTCTCCTCCGTCCTCCCTCGTAGGTTCCTCCTCCTCACGGTGCCTCCTCCCTCACTCCCCTCTGCCGTTCCTCGTATCACCTCCTCTCCGTCCCCTCTCTCCATCCTCCCCCCTCTCTCTCTACCTGCATTGAAGTGTCACAGGATCCAGCAGCCGCAGCACATTGTTGGGTGCCAGTCCAGACTGATGATGGTGGAGCGAATCTCGGCTTCTTGAGGATGTGTTTGCCCACCCAGCCTGCCACCTGACCCCACACACATTCTGATCAGATGCGTTAGACACATCCTCCCCTCACTCTCTCCCCTCCCTCCCCTCGCTCCTCCCCCTCCTCGCCCCTCACTCCTCACAGTCGTTCTCCTGTTCAACAGTAGCAGATGGAGATGATTCCTGGAGCCGCTTGCCTACAGCGACTTGTTTCTCCCGGGCTGACCAGCGCACGCATCGCGCAGCCCTGTTGATCCTGAGGATGACAGGGTGGGCTTCCACACGCCCTCCTTCATGGACCACACACGTAGGCGTTACGGTCCGCCCCGCACGTCAACGATGCGGTACTGTCAGGGGCCCAGCTATACCTGGGGGGCGGTGTACATTGGGGTTCTGCAGGGCCCAGTCTATACCTGGGGTGTGAACTGTTGGTGGTTACTGTCAGGGGCCCAGTCTATACCTGTGAACATGTGGGGTTACTGTCGAGGGGCCCAGTCTATACCTGTGAACATGTGGGGTTCCTGTCAGGGCCCGAGTCTATACCTGTGTGTGAACATGTGGGGTTACTGTCAGGGGCCCATCTATCACCTGGGGTGGGTGCACATGTTGGGTACTGTCAGGGGCCCAGGCTATACCTGTGGTGAACATGTGGGGTGACTGTCAGGGGCCGTCTATAAACTGTGAACATGTGGGGTTACTGGCAGGGCCCAGTCTATACCTGTGAACATGTGGGGTACTGTCAGGGCCCAGTCTATACCTGTGTAACCTGGGGTTACTGTCAGGGGCCCAGTCTCTATACCTGTGAACATGTGTACTGTCAGGGGCCCAGTCATCCTGTGGAACATGTGGGTACTGTCAGGGGCCAGTCTATACTGGGGGTGGTGACCATGTGGGTTCTGTCATGGGCCCAGTCTATACCTGTGACATGTGGGGTTACTGTCAGGGGCCCAGTCTATACCTGTGAACATGTGGGGTTACTGTCAGGGCCAGTCTATACCTGTGACATTGTGGGGTTACGGTCAGGGGCAGTCTATACCTGGGGGGGTGAACATCGTGACACACCTGCATATGCATGTGCAGGTATATATATATATTTTTGTTTGTGTGTGTGTGTGACAGTGTGTGTGTGTGTGACAGGGTTGTGTGGTGTGACAGTGTGTGTGTGTGCAGTGTGTGTGTGTGACGTGGTGTGTGGTGACAGTGTGTGT
>CAEFZP010000781.1:0-57500 GCA_903064625.1 Mallotus villosus
CGCCGCCGCCATCAACCCCAACAGGCAGGGCTCGAAATTAACGGTGTCCCGATGTCCCGGGGACGATAAAAAATCCTTCTGGGACACAAATGTATTTTGTCTGGGACAATCCCGGGACAGTGAAAAATAAATAAAAGTAAACTTACTTCCAAACAGCCGTTATTTGCAAATTCATTAATTATGAGTAAAGATAGACGTTACTTTTAGAAAGGCGAGTTACATTTGCGACATCTCACGAATCACGATTGGGCAAATCATAGAATGCATTCTACGTCATCCATTCGCGCGGTGGGTGCAGACAGATAAGTAATGTAATAGACAGACCATATAATCGACAAGGAGAACAACAAAATGCTGAGGTGGCTTAATAAACAGCCCCTAAAGCAAATAAGGCAAGCTCCAACACTGCAGACTCCCGAAACACCCCAAGTCATCATTCATCGTCTTCTCCAAGTTCGTTGCCTGTGACAGTGTTAGCTAGTGCTCAGCGATAGCTAACGCTAGCAACTGAAATTTTGCATAGCAGCTACAAACGTCCAAAATGTTATTTTGATGTTTGCTAAAATCATGTGAAATACAGTTGATTAGATTAAGAGGTGTAGTTTGTACTGTCATTTTTGTATTTTCTTTGTTCAGTCAGGGACTAAGCTAGATTCGTTAGCTTCAAAAACGTAAGGCATGGTAGCTAGCAGCTAATCCTACTTTTTTTTGTCCATGAGCCAATGTTTATTTTTTATTTTTTGGTCAAGAACGTCAGTCAGATCGGGTACCGAGTAGAAAGGGGGTCGCAAGGTAATTGTAGAAATGTAGAATGACGAGTTTGCCAATCAACGTTGGTATGAGAAAAATGTGTTATGAACTTAAGAGAGAGTAATGTTCCAGTTGTTGTAGTTTTTGTGTCTACCTAATCGGCAAGTAGATCCAAATATTAAATTGAAAAATAAAAAACTGAATTCTTTAATGCAACAAATCAGAGTTCATGGTTCTCCTTAGGTTGATATTCACTATCTGTGATAGTGTCACGAGTTTGGGGTGTCATTCTTCAAAGCCACTGGCACCCTCAGACTAACTCATATGTTTAATAAAGGAATAAGTATTTTAAACTTACATGGTGGACCAGAGTCCATGGTGTGATGAGTAAGTGACAAAAAATAATCAAATTATATATACTCTGCGGGGGCGACAACGAAAAAAAATTGGGACACTGTTGGTTATATCCGGGACAATACAAAGTAGAATTCGGGACAGTTGTGGGACACTGAGGAAAAAAGTTAATTTCAAGCCCTGCCAACAGGGACATCACCGACAGCGCGGTGATTGTGCGTGAGACCCGGAACGCGCGGAGAGCTATCGAAATAGCCTCTCTCCGTGGTGCCGACAGTCTGGCTCTCATCCCAACAGTGTCCAAATGGATACCTAGGTAGGTAAACTGTTGAGCGGGCCATGGAGCGCTCTTCTCCCAGTTGACAGCGAACCCCAACTGGTTGAGATGACTCACCAGTGAGGTCGCGTCCTGGATAGCTCTGTCCGGAGACTGAGCTAGAACTAGCAGGTCGTCGAGGTATGCCAGAATGCGTATTCCTCTCCGTCGTAACGGTTCTAGAGCTGCTTCCACGCACTTGGAGAAAGTTCGAGGAGCCAGCGCGTACCCAAACGGCAGGCGCGTGTACTCGTACTTCTTCCCTTCGAAGGCAAAACGCAGAAATCTCCTGTGCTTCAGCTTGATAGGCACATGGAAATACGCGTCCTTCAGATCTATGCTGATCCCAAAGTCGTTCCGCTGTACACAAGTCAGCAAACGCTTTATCGTCAACATGCGAAAGGGCCGTTTGGCCACACTCTCGTTGAGCACCCTCAGGTCTAGAATCGGCCTCATCCCCCCGTTTTTCTTGGGAACCAAAAAATAAGGGGAGTAGAGACCCGAGTTCTCCTGATCTCTGGGGACCGGGATCACTGTCCCTTTGGTCAGCAAGCTCGCTATCTCCTGCCGGAGCGCGAGTGCTTTCAGCGGACAGGACAAGCGTGTCCCCCTCACTCCACTGAAAGGAGGGGGAGCCCGCACGAACTGGATGGCATAACCCTCTCTCAGTATCCTGTCTAGCCAGATTGGCAGTGAGCATGACTCTCGCCATTCTGCATAACGCAGAGAGAGCGGGCGTGCGTTTAGCTGCGGAGCCGCAGACAGGAAACGGCCGTACTCTCGTTTGACCCCAGCCGCCGCTGTGCACCGAATCGGCGGCACAGCCCAAGGTGGGGTCGACTCGAAAGGGCTGGGGCTGCGCCCCATGACCAAGAGAGGTCTGAGCTCTGTCCCCGCTATGAGCCTCGAGAGGTTTCACAGCGCTGCAAGAGCTCTGGGCGCACAGCCGCAGCGATGTCTCCTGTAACGAGACAACAGAGCCACAAGCTGTCTCATGGTGCAAAGAGATGGGTAACGGTCTGGCCACACGCTTGCCAGCTGGGTCAGATTCCGCTACGTTCATGGAGCATGACGGTCCGGAGCCGCTAGTTGTGTAAAACTCAGGCACCGAGACCAACTCAGCAGAGGATCCCACAGCGAGAGTGCTCAACTCTGTACTGGTCGGGATCCCAAGAGGCACTGACTGGAATACATGTCTTTCTTTGAAAAAGTATTGTGGAGGTCCAAGCCTCTCTTTTACAATCTTTAATTCATGAAAGACCATGGGGGGGATCGAAGTTTCGATCCCCGCCTCCCGTCATGCCTTCCTCTTCCTATGCCCGCCACGCCAGGCAGGGGCAGATGGTCGGGCGAAACCCGTCCTCTCTGCTGGCGCCGTGGTGTGTGGCACAGGTGTCGAGGGAGGGTGGGGCGCCTGAGACGCCGTCGCAACCCTGGTCGCTGCTGCCGGCCTCCGAGCGCGTCGTTTTTTCCCTGCGACGTCCCTGCAGAGGCTAGGGAAGAAGAGGGGGCGGGAGACCTGCGCTGTAAGGGCATGTGCCCTGACAGGTGTTTTCTCTCCACCTCCAAGCGGGAGAACCGTTCAGAGGCCGAGGCAACTGCAGGGCCGAAGAGCCCATCCCTGGACACAGGGGCATTAAGGAGAGCGTTCTTGTCTGCGTCTCTCATGGCCGTCAAAGACAGCCAGAGGTTGCGGTGCATCACAACGCTGCTCGCCATCGAGCGTCCTGCGCATATCGCCGCCCCCTGTGCGAGGAACACGGCAGCTGCCGTCATTCTCGCAACCATGGAGGCCTCAACGGCAGACAGTCCCTCTGTCTTGCCGGTGGACAGCTTAGCGACCGCTGCCATAAGCAGGGCGGCGTTGCTAGAGGCAGCTGCCGCCTGCGCACCCCACACGTAAATCTTATCGGCCAGAGCGGCCGTAAGTCTATCGCGGGGGCTCGGCAGGTTAGTCTTCTTATTGGTCGACCAAGCACTCGCCCCCGGGACCAAGTATGCCACCAGCGACGGTTCCAGGGGAGGAGGGCCGGTCTTAACTGCCTCCAGCATCCCGTCTACGCGGGAGAAGGGCAGGAGCGCCTTGACCGGCGCGTTGGCAGCCAACGGCGCGTCCCACGAGCCCTCCACATAAGTTGCCAATTTAGGCATTGCGGGGCAGGCTGGACGAGACGGTCTGGACCTCTTTGCATAGGGTCCGACATCCCATGGGTCGTCCTGCTCCACAGGAGGGGAGACCGGCATGGGAACGCCCATAATGCTAGCCGCATGGGCTATAAGCACAGGGAAGTCGGCGCTCCTGGACAGAGGGGAGGAGACGGGAGGGGCGGGAGCCGGCTCCTCGTCCTCCTCTGAGGCAGAGCTCGACACGCCCCCTGCTCCTTCAGAGACGGAGAGGGGGGTCGAGCGCAAGATGTCCTGCAGGAACTTCTCCACAGGAGGGTCCTGCCCCAGGGCCATCTCGCCAGCCGCCTCGAGCGGACCTAGGTCCTCCGACCCTGAACTCTCCTCATCGGAGAGCAGGGCAGAGACCACGTCCGCGAGGGGCTCTTCCACCTGGAAATACTCGTGCCGCTTACGTCTCTCCGTTTCAGAGAGACTGGCGCACGAAGTACACTCCGGGGAATTCACCAGGCCGTCTCTGGCGTGCCGAGGTCCCAGACACACGAAACAAAATTCGTGGCTGTCGCCTTCGGCCTCGAGATGACGGCACCTGCACAGAGCTCTTAAAAGAGCTTTGCGCGGCTGAGGTGGCATGGAAAACATACTCTTTAATCTTAGTATTGAAAATTCAGGAGAAAAACCCGCGCTGAATTTTTTGGGAGGATGAGTGACAGCTGTCACCCCTTTATATAGGGCACCTGCGTGAGGGACAGGTGCGGATACATTTTGATCTTCAGTCATTGGCTGCACTAGGCAGCGGGTAAACCATTAGGAGCAGAGCTCCCCTATGGGGCGGAGCTCCACGAAATAGAACATACGATGGTTTAACCTCGCGTCTGACCGTGGGGGTGGACGTAAAGAACGCAGCAGGTGTTTAAGTGTTCTACATTTCTTTTCAGCTTTCTTATTTTTTTTACAAACTGAATACCTTTCATTCTAAACACAGCCAATGGAAAATGTTATGTTACCTTGTCTATACAAATGTAATTATATGTGTGTAAAGTGCTCTTACCTTTATTTACCACAGGTCATCTGCTCCAGCTTCCTTGATGAACTCAGACATGTAGAGTACATGTCTGAGTACATGTGACATGTATATTATATTGTACTTAATGTGTTACTTACTGTCTATTATTTATTAAATAAAAATGCAACCTTTTGAAAAGTATGCAGGACTTTTGAGATTTTATTTCTTATGTAAGTCAACTGTTTACAACAGAGTTTGAATATGAAGATACAAAAACATTTGACGGTATTATTTGCTCTGTGACATATGTTTTATGTTTTCAATGCTCTGAACTAAATAACTGGCAGCAACTGCATGGGCCATTTTACTTGATAAATGAATCCGTAATACGGAGCCGGGCCGGTGTCATTTTCAATACGGGACAATCCGCTTTACGGGTCTGGGCCAGTCCTGTCCATGTTCCGTTCTGGATCCGTAAAACGGATCAGCACCAGCATTGGGCCGCGATGCAAAAAGACACCGGCCCAACTCCGTATTACGGATCTGGGCCGAATGCTGCGCAACATTTGGGCCAGATCCGGCGCGGAATCAACTTGCTATCTGGGTCTCCTACACATGTTGTCAAATCTTCACCAAATTTGGCAGAGATTATCTTCAGACCAAGCCTCACAAAACCCATCACATGTTTTTTTGATTTTCCAAACCGTTTGCCCGTTACAGCCAATCAAAATGTGCAGTTAAGCCATCAAACAGGAAGTTGGGTCGTAGCTCAGCAAATCTTTGATGGATTCGCACCAAACTTGCTGCATGCGTTCCGAACACTGTTCTGAGGATGCCTAAAACGTTTTCTGGGTCATATGACTGCTTGGCCACCTCATTGCTGCTTGCAGCTATATTTTACTTTAAGTTTGTGTTACCTTTGATGCTGTGTTTGCTAACCAGCTAACGTTATGTCCTATGTGTTTGATACCGTGTATTATATAGTTTTCACGGTTTGAGGTGGAGAAGAAAATTAAGTAAGCCTTACCTGATATACTTGGGTGAATATTAATTGCTAATACTTTGTGTGACGCCCTGCCCCTCTCTCTGCCTATTGGTTCTGGGTGGAGATTGGGAAAGGGCGTCAGGCCAAGTGGCCACACCTGTGGGGGTATAGGGATCCAGAGATTTAAGGGCTGGGTAGCCATGTGTTCGCTCTTTTTGCTGCTTCTAGGCTGAGCTTTGGGCTCCGGCTGCCACCCACCATGTGGTCTTGAGTATAATCTCTTTTGTTTAAGTATAATTACTTATGTTTACTTTACCTAATTAATTAGTTTCTCATTATTTCATGTGTGGACTCCCTTTGTTTTGTCACTACCTGACCCGGTGTGTGACAAAATGGGGTCTCGTCCAATTGTTAAGTTTCTTCCATTTTTTCTCTTGCATTGAGTTTTTCTGGGAGTTTTTCCTTGTCTTCCTTGAGGGTTTAGGTTGGTTGAGGGGCAGTTTTTATGGGCGTATGTGAAGCCCTCTGTGACATGCTTGCGTGTAAAAAGGGCTATACAAATAAATTTTGATTTGATTTGATTAAGTTCATTTTTGTAGACAAGTGTTGGTCTTTAGTTTGGTAAGGGTCATTTGGTCAAAGTCGGCCTGGATGGTCTGAATATGGTTTGAGTGCTGGCTTGTGCTTTGGGTAGGAATTGTAGTTTTGCATTAGTAAGTTGTTTGGTTTCAAAGGATTGATTGGCTTATTGGTAACACCTGTTGAAGCCAAGTCAGTAGCTGCCAGTGTTGGGAGTTCCACATGTGACTTTTGGATTTCAGTTTTAGGAGGGATTTGGTCGGTTGAGTTTGGAAGTAGTAAAGCATTGGGTCCTTAGGTTTTGTTTTTTTTTGCTTAAGGGTTAATGATTTGGTGGTAATCAATAAAATAATGGTTGGAACTTTGAGTTGGTTATTGGGGACAGTCTTGTAATGTGGTATGGAACCATGAATCCCCTGTGAGGCTAAGAAGACTGGTTTCCAATAGGGGGACTGATCTTGGGGAATTTTAGTGTGGCTGCAAAAGTGGGTAGAGCGGTTGTCTCGGGAGCACATCCACGGTGTAAGAGAGGGTCGCTGTGTAACAGTTGCCTTTTTCTTCCCGGTGGGCTAAAGTGCATAAATACCCCCCATCAGTAGCGGCACGAAGACTAGGGATGGAGTTAAGGTAGTTATGGGGTCCCTAATGTCTTAGTTAGTCAGGGCTGGGGAGGTTCCATTTTGGTTTGGCTGTCCCAGACTTTGTTAGTGGTTCCACCTGATATTGTTTTTGTTTTGTTTTCTTTCTCCTATTCTATTTTGTGAGTGTAGGTAGTCCAGGTATGGCGTCTATAGTGGATACATTTGTTGACTCACCGTCAGTAGCACTACTGGATCAGTGTACTAAAGACCAGTTACTGCTAATTGCTGAGAAATATGAGATTGAGATTTTGGATAAAAAGTTAAAGGAGTCTGTTAAGGGAAGTTTGATGGCAGGGTTGCTGGAACAGAGAATGATTCAACCCGTTGGGGGGACTCAGTCTTCGGCATCTGAAGGTACTGTTTTGAGTTTTGAACAGCAGAAGGAACTTTTGTTGTTAAAGCAAACTCATGAATTACAGCTACAAACTCATGAATTACCGCTACAAGTACAACTTCGGAATATACAACAGCAAAATGAGTTGGCTTTGGAAGAGGTGAAGCAAAAACCTGAGTTGGTTAGGTTAGAGCTACAGAACAAAAAGCTTAACTTAATTCAACAGGGTATATTGCCAGGTTCAGCGGATAGTGACAAACCTGTGTTTCAGTCTGGTGCACCAGTGGCATCTTTTGATATATTCAATAACTTGCGCTTGCTTCCGAAATTCAATGAAAAGGACCCTGATTCATTCTTTTCATTATTTGAGCGAATAGCGGAGTCTAGGAAATGGCCGGAGGGTGATCAGGCGTTAATGTTACAATGCGTCCTGACCGGTAGAGCCCAGGAGGCGTACTCAACGTTGAGTGCGGCTGATTGTAAAGTGTACAAGCGAGTTAAGTCTGCGGTGCTTAAAGCATATGAGTTGGTGCCTGAGGCGTACCGGCAGCGGTTCCGTGGTTGGAAAAGAGGAGATAAACAGTCTCGTGGAGTTTGTGCGAGATCTGACTGCCCATTTTGGTCGTTGGTGTGCGGCATCTGAGGTGGACATGTTTGAGGAACTGGGCGACCTGGTAATATTAGAACAGTTTAAAAACTCTGTACCTAAAAATGTGGCTACTTGCCTCACGGAAAATAAAGTAGGTATTCCTGGTCAGGCGGCCGTGTTGGCCGATGAGTACGTGTTGATTCATAAAAGCAATTTCAATGCGTTAAGTTCAGATAATGTGCGCAGGGAGAGTTATGGTCATCAAAAAGGTGCATCAGACTCTTATGCTAAGAGTGAGCATGGCATGCGAGAAAGGCAGGCAGAAGGTAGAACGTGTCATTACTGCAAAGGCAGTGGGCATTGGAAGGGTGAGTGTCCAGTCCTCAAATCAAAAAATAGATTCTCCGGTACGCAAGTAAGACTGCGGCTTTGGCCAGTTCACTCAGCCCAGCGGTAGTGGTTGGGGAGCAGGTTGAAGCCAGGCAGCAGAAGAGCATGGAGGATTTTGGACCATTCATTTCTGAGGGTTTGGTCTCTATGCCAGGGAGTGTTGAACAGGTGCCAGTAAAGATACTGCGGGAGACCGGCTCATTAGACACATTTGTGTGCAAGTCTGTTTTACCCTTCTCGTCGAAGACTGACACAGGAGACGTTGTGCTGGTCAGAGGATTGGGGATGGTGGTGTTCCCTGCACCTGTGCATAGGCTGTGTCTTGACTCAGGTTTGGTGAAGGGAGATGTGGAGATGGGTGTGCGCACTGAGTTGCCGGTGGATGGGGTGGACATCATTCTGGGGAACGGTCTTGCTGGGGTGCAGGTGTGGGCTGGTGGTCCTTCTTCCAATATAGTCACTAAAAGTGTGCCTGATCAAGGTCGACCAGACGGTGTATCAGATGTTGCCGTTGTGTATCCGGTCTGTGCTGTGACGCGTGCCATGACCACTGCGGGTGACGCACAGAATCTTGCTACCAAGAAGTCAGAGTTGGAACCTGCTGAAGTTTGTGTGACTTTGCCTGATCAGTTTAAGTCGATGTCACGATCTGAGTTGGTTGCAGAGCAGGAAAATGATGATAGTTTAAGAGAACTGTTTGTCAAAGTACTTTCACGGGGTGAGATACTTAGTTCTGCTCAAGGCTATTTTATTCAGGGAGGTTTATTGTTTAGGAAATGGGTGCCTCATGGAGAAGCTTTTGTTGGGAAGCCTGTTTTTCAGTTTGTAGTGCCGAGAAGGTTTCGGGACTTGGTATTGCAAACTTGTCATGATAATGTAGCTGGGCATCCACGGGGTAAAGAAAACATATGACCGGGTGTTGCGGTACTGTTTTTGGCCCTGCCTGAAGCGTGATATCTCAGCATATGTCAAAACGTGTCATACATTGCCTAAATCCAAGGTTTGGCAATACTTCGGATTTTGCAAGAAAGATGGGCAATTTTACAAGACCCATGCGATTGGCAAGATATATCGTGCTGCTATAAAGTACACAGGCAGCAAGGCTAATTTAGGTAGTCACCTGAAGATACATGGTATTTGTGTGGAGACGTCTGCCTCTCCCTCGGATTCAGTTATGGCTACAGTCAGTGACTACAACACTTTTCCCCTCTATGTTGGAGATGACATACGGGCTCAGCCTCCATCTTCCCGCCTTTCCGTTGCTCCTCCCGTATGTTTCTCCTTAGGACTTTGTCTCCCACAACAAAGTTGTCATTCACCCCCATAGCCAATTTCCTCTTTTTGTACCCGTTCTTGTCCTTTCCTAATGTTTGCCTCCACTTTAGTGTAGACATTAGGAAGATTCTGGGTGAGGCTGCACACATCCTCATCGGTGGTGAGGGCAGCAATGTGGTCCTCATTTATCTGTAACATTGTGTAGAAAATAAACATATTATGGCATACACACATACATACAGCTCTGATAGTGCAGGAAAAGGCAATCATACCTGCCACTTGATGGGAATTTCAGAGGGTAACGGGCCTCCCTCCCATACATTAGATAATATGGGGTGTATTTAGTGGTCAACTGTATTTTGGTCCTGAGGCCAAAAACAGTTGACCGGATGTATTTATCCCAGTCACTGGGGTGGTCCTGCACCATTTTTTTTTGTTTTGTTTAGTGAACAAAGTATATGTTTTTACTCTTGAATGGTGCCATTCAGTTTTTCCACTAAACCATTGGTTTGTGGGTGGTAGGGCGCACAGACGATTCTGTCAATCCCCAGCTTCTCACACAAGTCATGGTTGATCTAGAATATTCATAAAGAGGATAATATATTTTGAATACCATGGTGAATTGATGTGACCAAAAGGACAGGAATATTACTATGGACCTACTTTATTGACAAATTCTTTGCCACGGTCAGTCAGGATTGTCTTTGGTGCACCATATTTGTAGAAGAAATCCAAGACGCACTCGGAAACCTCTTCAGCCGTTTTAGTTCTCAGAGGATAGACCTCGAGCCACTTTGTGAAGTAATCCACCATCACGCATATGTACACGTATCCCTTGCCGGTGGACTTGAGCTTGCCCACCAAGTCCATTCCAACAAGCTCAAAGGGCTCAGTCACCTTTAGAATGCAAACCAAATTATTATTAGTATTACCTCTATGGGTTTGTATTGGATTTTCTCCTTGATGGAGCTCCTCTTTCTCTGGCAGGCAACACACTGGGCAATCTAATAAAGTGAAAACATGTGCAACACTTTAATATTGAATATGTAAATAATAAGCTCCTCATAAAAATGGAGCAATAAAACACTCACCCATTTTTGTATGTCTGCCTTCATACCAGGCCAGTAGTATCTCTGTGATATTGCATCAAGGGTTTTGTCGATTCCACAATGAGCCCCAATTGCACTGTCGTGGAACTCGACGAATATGTTGTTGGCTTCCTCTGGTGTCAGCACTTGGCCAAATGGTGTCTGTCCTCATCCAACTTGCGTCTGCACAGGTAGTACAGTTGGCCATCTAGGGATTACATTTACAACATTTGAAACTAGAAAATGCTTATCCTGCTGAATGTGTAGGAATGCTGAAAGCCTGAAGCTGAAATATTTAAAATAAAAAAGCTGTAAATACTGAAAAAGGAAACTACTATGAACTACTAAACAAAAATCCTTGTTATTTAAGTATGAGTGAAAAAGTTGGAACAAAACTTAATTTTAGCAAAAATCCAAGAGATGATTTGAGAGCGAGCAAGAGCAACATACCTCAATTATTCTACACACTTTGTTGAGAAAAGATAGTAGTGATTTACCCATCAGTTGGTAACTCTGTGCCCGTCTATTCAATACGTAGCGTTCTTTTTGGGTGAAATGTGGTGGAAAAACATTGTTTTGGTGGTAGGCAAGCAATTCTTCCACCTTTTGAGGATCCATCAATGTATTTCTCCGTCTGTCTGTCTTTCTTTAGTGTTTAGCGAAATATTCCCTATTTCCAATGACCAATGGTGTCGCATTAGTTGCCACATATTCCTTTAACCGGCAAGCCAAACCAGTCAATCAGACCGGCTCCACTTTGTCCAATTCCTGTGGTTGAGCAGCCATTTGCACATTTGATTATTGACTGTGTCGGGCCGTTGCCTTGTTCTAAACTAGGTCATAGTTATTTGCTGACTGTCATGTGCCAGGTAACCAGGTATCCAGCGGCGTATCCACTCCAAAATATATCTACTAAATCGGTGGTGAAGGCTTTGACACAGTTCATTTCGGTGTTTGGGATTCCAAAAATTATTCAGAGCGATCAGGGCTCGAATTTTACGTCCGGTATGTTTGCCGAAATACTGCAGCAGCTTCACATGCGCAATCACAGGGCGCCCTGGAGCGTTTTCATCAAACGCTGAAGTCTTTACTGCGCTCTTATTGTACAGAGCTGGGGTGTGACTGGGAGGAGGGGGTGCCGTGGCTCCTGTTGGCAGAGTCTGATATTGACCCATTGCAGTTTGCCTATAGGCCACACAGAGGTGTTGAGGATGCCACAGTCACTCTGATGAACATGCTTTTTAAACATCTGGAAGGTAAAGGAACACATGCTCAGCTTTTATTTATAGATTTCTCTTCTGCTTTTAATACAATTCAACCCCACATCTTAACAGAAAGACTTTTAGAGCAATTTGATTTGAATAAAAATCTTGTCGGCTGGGTTTTAGACTTTTTAACCAATAGGACACAAAGAGTGCGAGTCAATGGAGTACTGCCTGACCAGATCTGCTCCTCCACTGGCTCCCCTCAGGGCTGTGTTCTGTCCCCTCTCCTGTTCATCCTTTACACAAACATGCTCCAGCTCACCTGCTGCCCGGCCCTGCTCCAACTCACCTGCTGCCCGGCTCCTTACCAACTCACCTGCTGCCCGGCCCTGCTCCAGCTCACCTGCTGCCCGGCCCTGCTCCAGCTCACCTGCTGCCCGGCCCTGCTCCAGCTCACCTGCTGCCTGGCCCTGCTCCAACTCACCTGCTGCCCGGCCCTGCTCCAGCTCACCTGCTGCCCGGCCCTGCTCCAGCTCACCTGCTGCCCGGCCCTGCTCCAGCTCACCTGCTGCCCGGCTCCTTACCAACTCACCTGCTGCCCGGCCCTGCTCCAACTCACCTGCTGCCCGGCTCCTTACCAACTCACCTGCTGCCCGGCTCCTTACCAACTCACCTGCTGCCCGGCCCTGCTCCAACTCACCTGCTGCCCGGCCCTGCTCCAGCTCACCTGCTGCCCGGCCCTGCTCCAGCTCACCTGCTGCCCGGCCCTGCTCCAGCTCACCTGCTGCCCGGCCCTGCTCCAACTCACCTGCTGCCCGGCCCTTCTCCAGCTCACCTGCTTCCCAGCTCCTCAGGCACTTCACTGACAGGTTAGATTAATTTAATGAATGATTGCTGCTGCTATGTATTGTATTGACTTATATTGTGCTGTTTATTGTATTTAAATGTATTTTTGATTGAGAACTGTCCAAATGATTGTCAAGTTTGGATATTGTCAATTTTGGATAAATATAGCTCTCTATTCTGATTTCAGCCACTCACCTGCCGCCCGGCTCTGCTCCAGCTCACCTGAGGCCCGGCTCCTTACCTGCTCACCTTTCGTCTGGCTCTGCTCCTCCTCTAGAGATGCCGAGCACCTCTGATTCCATCCTTGGTCAGTTCAATCCATCAAGCTTTCGGCCATTTCCAAAAGCAGGCCCAAGAAAGGAAACAGGCAAAGGCAGAAAGAAGAGGCGCTCCGAAATCCTAACTAATACACCAGTCAAGTTGGCATTGGAAGAGGAGGATCGGCGTAAAGGGAAAAACGTCAGAAAGAAACTCTTGGGGGCAGAGGAAGGCAAAAAAAGCACCCAAGAAAACGGTGAAAGCTAATAACTCCTCGTCAGAGGAGGAAGAAGATTTTTGTGTGGTCTGCATGGAAACCTTCCTTAATTCCAAACCCAAAGAGATGTGGGTTAAGTGCGTCCTATACAGCTTTTGGGCCCACCAGGCATGCACTCCAGGTCTGGCCAATTTCATTTGTCACCATTGTGACTCAGATTAAGGATTTGTTTGGTGTAACCAAAACTAGCCAGGTTCGCTAAGAAAAATTGTTCTGTGGAATGGGGGTAGTAGACATGTCCATGTTTATGCATTTCATGTTCATGTGTGTGACTGTTCAGCTCTCTCTCTCTCCCCGAGAGACACAAATACACACACAAAGTATACACTTATTAGATTGTATGTTATAGGATTCTATTCTTTTCTGGATACATTGTTCAAATCAAAATCAAACACACACACACACACACACATTGTTAGGTGAATCTATTTTCATACCTACCCTGTTGTTTATGCTGATCAATACATCGATATATCAAATGGAGTCTCATTGTTTTTTTGCATTTTGTCTGTTACAATCTACCCCAGTAGTTGTTACAACCTACCCCGGTAGTGGGAAGGTTGTAACGAAGGTACACATTGTATTTGTCCTAATCTCACAGATTCCGTGATATAGTTGAGGAAATTTAAATGGTTGCCACTTGTAGTAGACAAATATGGGTACTTTGCCTAAACAATTCAGAACTGTAGCTTTAAAAGAAATGGTAGTTTACGTGCTCTGGAAAAAAGTGTTAATTTCATACCCAGTCTCCCCCTTAATAATATCAGCATATATGATATTGTAGGCTACATAACATTTCAGAATGTTGTTTTGTATGACAATGTTAAATGAGTAAATAGTTATCACCCTGGCTTCTTTGCTACTGGCATTTCAAGTTAGCCTAGCTATCTCCCAGAAGTTAACGAGCTGCTAAACAAATGTTTTTTACAGCCTGGCAGTCACGCGTGTTTTCGTAAAGTTAGGAACGTCAATGACTGTGGCTAGCAAGTTAGCCACATAAGCTTCACTTTTCGCCACAAAAATGTACTTTAAGCTTAAACCATGCATCGGAACGTAAATTCTGATACAAGCAACTCAATCGCTACCAAGACGGAACGTTTGACCGGGTCGTTCTCTATCTAGTCCAAATATTGACCGAGTTTTAGGGGTGGGAAAATAAACAATAATAAATATATATGTGAAATAACAAAGGTTGGCGCTCCTTGGTCAGGAGCGCACACCCAATGAGTAAATAGTTATCACCCTGGCCTCTTTGCTTCTGGCGTTTCTGCAGCTGCCTTGCAGTAGCGTTAAAGCTATAGCCTAGCTATCTCCCAGAAGTTAACAAGCTGCTAAACTAATGTTCTGCTAGAGGTAGTCACGTGTGTTTCGTGACGTTAGTAGCGTCAGTGACTGTGGCTAGCAAGTTAGCCAGGTAAATAAAAAGACAAGCAACTCAATGGCTACCAACTTTTGACATTACGTTTTCTAAGTAATCAAAATATTGACGGATGCTGCACGATACCATGTGCAACAGTCTTCTATGCATGTCGTATCTAATGCGTCGTTGCTAACATGTGCCGACACTGTGACGTAGGCTATTATAACTGAGTAGTCTACCCTTTGCCGACAAAATCAACTTTATGCCACAAAAACGTTTTATCCTCCTAAACTGTGCAATGGAACGTAAACAAAAGTAATGCCAACGCAATCGAGACCAAGACGAAACTTTTGACACTGTCGTTTTCTATGTAGTCCAAATATTGACCGAGCCTTAGGGGGGCAAAAAGAATAATAATAATATATATGTGAGATAACAAAGGATGGCCACGTCATCGTGGCACACCCAATAATAATTGTAAATATTACAGTTCGCTAACTAGCGACATCACATCAACCTCCTGGAGCTCGAAGCGGTTCGACTGACTTTGTGCCATTTCCTATATGTCTCTTATTTATATCTATCTCCAGGGGACGGAGTGAGTGGGGTTTCAGGTGCGCGTGCCTTAATGGGGTCTCACCAGTACTGTGGTCCCGTCGGGGTCCCACAGGGTGTTTCCTCGTCATTACCGTCACACCTAACCTTGCCTGGGCCTTGGCCCTACTTACTCCTATCGCCCCTTCCACTTTGCTCCCATTACCACAACTTTTCTATAAATTCATCACCTTTCCAAGGTGCAAACGTCCACCGGCAACGATGTCCAACACCTGTACAGAACCTCCAGATTCCTGCAGAGCTGCATCCAGCCGGCCTCCCCCAATCCCCACACCTCTCTACTAGCAGCGGGCAATCGCAGGAACTGGTATCATACCAGCCTCCAAATCCTGGAGGAACACTACATAGCAGTACTCCAGCCCCTCAGACAAGAGATACTAGCAAACCGCAAAGAGGATTGGCTCCTGGACTGGCAGAGAGCAGTCACTTGGGCAACTTTGGACATACACGGCCTGAACAAGTCAACTATTCAATGGGCCACCATGGAGATTAACTCCCTTTTGTCCCCTCCCCCCATCCTTGAGTCTCCCATCCCCGTCCCTACCCTCCCCTCTGTACCCAATGCCCATCTGGCTCCACGGAAGTCTGTCCAGGCCACTACCCCTCCCTTCACCCCCCCTCCCACTACAGGGATATCGACCCCTACCCCAAACATATCCACCCCTGCCCCAGTCACACCCACCCCTGCCCGGGTCATACCCACCCCTACCCTAATCACACCCACCCCTCCTACCCCCCCCAAATCCCTTCCGGGACTCACAACACCCACACCCGCCCTTGTCGGATCGAGGTAGTTAGGATGCAATCTGTCCCAGTCCAGAGAGGACCTCCAATAACCCAGTTACTGGGTAACACCACCCACCCCGGCCTTTCTACGACACGAAGGTCTTACCCAGTGTTGCCAACTCTTCAGTGAGGAAAGTCGCTATTGGCTGTTCTAAAAGTCGCTAGAAGTCGCTAGATGACGTAATCGCCTAATTTGCATACCCGGAAGTAAAAAATCCCATTCATTTTCTCGATAGCCATTGCGGATTATTATCATGGACCTATTCTAAGAGATTATTAGCCCTAATTTCATCACCATCTAAGGGAGACTTATATGACTTGATACAAGGTACTGTACATGACACAAGTTTGCATGGTATCAACCTCGTTTTAAGAAAAACATAGTTTATTGGCGATCTCTGGAAGAAGAACTACACTACCCATGATCCTTGAGCGTCAACCGCCGGTCTGGCTGGGACTGTGGGGCTGCTATCTAGTCAGACTGGCCGCGCAGCAGGAGTGGAGAGGAGATAGCGACAGCTCTCGCTGTACGGATCGTGAGATCGGTTGAAACGTCAACTGCAGGACGGGATATGTGAGATGCTTTCTTCAGTGCTTTGTCAACACAATATTCCACCAAATGACAAAAAAGTCGCTAGATTTGCCGCTAGTCGCTTTTTGCTAATAAAGTCGCCAAGAGGGTCTGGAAAGTCGCCAGATATAGCGACAAAATCGCTAAGTTGGCAACACTGGTCTTACCAACAAATACCAAAATTGGTCACTCACCCCCTCCCGTACCATCATTATTATGGGCGATGATTAATGACATTTTTACAACTGATATTTGGGTGTGCCACGTCGTGGCGCATCCTTTGTTATCTCACATATTTATTATTATTATTCTTTTTGCCCCCCTAAGGCTCGGTCAATATTTGGACTACATAGAAAACGACAGTGTCAAAAGTTTCGTCTTGGTCTCGATTGCGTTGGCATTACTTTTGTTTACGTTCCATTGCACAGTTTAGGAGGATACAACGTTTTTGTGGCATAAAGTTGATTTTGTCGGTGAAGGGTTGAGATTCTTTATGTCTATTCCAATAGGCCTATGTAAATGCTAGTTTTCAATGACACAAGTCTGTGTTCTAGAAAGAGTGGTCTGGAGTCGCAGAGGTCCGATAATATCAGCTTTAATGCAGCAGTTGGAAATCAACAAGTACAGAGCTCTGGGGTTGTCTACGTTTCCCTAACCGCAACAATGTTAGGTTCACGAAGTCCAACTGGCTATCTGTCCCTGCCCCAGGATATATTATAGGCTACAATGCCGTCATACAAAATGATCAAAAGAAGGTTGAGCTTTCTTATGCGGGAGTTGTTCTTGCTGGCGCGCCCCACGCTCCGGTGCCATCTCAGCCCGGCTTCAAGGTTGCTCCTGGCTCCTGAAATGAAGAGATTATGGCACACAGTACAGCCTGTTCCCCACTCCCTAAATGAGACTATGTTTAGGCCTAAGCAAACTTCTAAGTTAAAACATAAAACATTACTTTAATAAGCACAATGTATTCTTTAAGACATGCATCCTTTATAAAGTTGTACGAACATTGTTCCTGTTGCCATATCAACCGGTGCACAGTGCCCCGTGATGCATTGGGTGGTTAAGATACCACACATACTGATAACTTGAACTAGCCTATAGATAATGATAGCCCTTGATAGAATTGGTGGCACACAGATGTCTGGAATTATAAAAGGTGCAGTGCCCGTGATGCAGCTGGTGATGACAGTTCATGTATTGTGCTGTAATGTATTGTACATTCTTTATCGGCAAAGGGTAGACTACTCAGTTATAATAGCCATACGTCACAGCGTCGGCACATGTTAGCAACGACGCATTAGATACGACGTGCATAGAAGACTGTTGCACAGCAGCAAGGATGGTATCGTGCCTCCCCCCTAGCATCCGTCAATATTTTGATTACTTAGAAAACGTCATGTCAAAAGTTGGTAGCCATTGAGTTGCTTGTCTTTTTATTTACCTGGCTAACTTGCTAGCCACAGTCACTGACGCTACTAACGTCACGAAACACGCGTGACTACCTCTAGCAGAACATTAGTTTAGCAGCTTGTTAACTTCTGGGAGATAGCTAGGCTATAGCTTTAACGCTACTGCAAGGCAGCTGCAGAAATGCCACAAGCAAAGAGGCCAGGGTGATAACTATTTACTCATTTTACTTTGTGATATGAAACACAATTGTGAAGTGTAATGTACAATATAAGCTGATATTATTGAGGAACTACATCTACTTTCGGAAACGGTAGTCTACTATTTCACTGAAGCATTAGCATCATGACATTAGCCTATGTTGCCCGGGCAACACATGAGCCTACTACAGCGGTCTATGATGCATGTTTTCAATCGTTAAAATAAACATTACTCACAAATACATTTTCGTTGTACGATTTATTATGACATTAGATTACAAGTAAACGATTTGTTGGTGAAATAATCATTACCTGTGATTTCAAACCAGTACTGCAACGCTGTAGCCTACGCGAGGCACTGTGTAGCTAACAAAAACATCCACAGCTGTTTACAGTAAGAAGTCAAACGGCGACAGAACATGTTCGGCACTCTCTTAAATCAAAAGTATTTCAATAGGTGAAGCTGTCTGACTACTAACCCGAACTTCATTGACACAGCCTAAACTTGTCAATCTGTTAATGAAAGCAATATTGAATTTCAGCCTAAACCGTACAACGGAACGTTCAACCAACGATCGCCACCAAGACGAACACTGTAGTAGGCCTATACAATTTACCGGGACAGCTTCTCCACAAAGGGCTATATCGCATTTTGCGTTGTTACTGACAATGATCGCTATTGAGCTTTTTATGCATGAGCGATTTTCCACTAAATAAATGTCAAGCTTATATACGTTTTTGGGGGCATGTCATAAGTTAGCAGAGCTAACTAGAGCTAACTAGAGCTACTGTTTGAATCGCGATTCCATCTGAAATATTTCCAGTGATAACGTTGTTACAGTAGCTTCTTTCCAAGGGTGTTCTTAATGAATTATTATGCAATAGACTGTGAGTAGGCTAAATGCTTGAAAATATCACTAGAAGGGAAAAACTTAAAGGGACGGACAAGCAGGCACACCCTCACAATTTCCCCAGAAATTGTATGCTCTCTAGTTCTTTATATTTTATATAAAGATGCATACTTATTATTTATAAAATTACATAGATTTTTAAAGCATATTTTTTTTGCTGCTTACAACTCAAAATACTAAGAGTGAAGTGTAGAATGAAATAGTTATCTTCTCATTTCCCCTGCAAGAGGGAATGGTGAACAACCTCATAGTTGAATCTAAAAAATACATTTGGCAGACCGGTGTAAAAATTGACCAGATATTTTCAGGCATTTAGCCTACTCATATTGCATTCATTCATTAATAAAGAACCCCCTTTGTAAATTATTCTAACAACAACGTTATCGGCAATAGCTAGCTAGCTACAGTGTTCGTCTTGGTGGTACTAGTAGCGATTGCGTTAGAATTCGATGTGACGTTCCGTTATACGGTTTAGGCTGAAATTAATAATTTTCAAGAACAGATTGACAAATTTAGGCTGGGTCAATGAAGTTTAGGTTAGTAGTCAGATAGTTTGACCTATTGAAAGACTTTTGAGTAAGGGGAGTGCTTCTGTCGCCATTTGACTTCCTAAACAGCTGTGGAGAGTTGTTGTTAGCTAATTGCTAGTGCTAGCTAGCTACTGTACTCACTAGTGTCGAGGGTAGGCTATCGTTGCAGTGAGCTACACTGGTTTGAAAGCACAATGATAATTTCACCAACAAATCGTTTACTAATGTCATAATAAATCGTACAACGAAAATGTGTGAGGAATGTTTATCTTAACGATTGAAAATAGATGCATCATAGACCGCTGTAGACCGCATGTGTTGCCCGGGCAACATACTAGTAGGCTAATAGATAGATAGATAGATAAATACTTTTATTTATCCCGTGAGGGAAATTCAGTAGTAGCTAGCTAGCTTCAGTTAGTAGCTATGGAGGATTATCGGGGCCATAACTAAATAAATAAATAAATACATAAATAAATAAATGAATGGTTAAATACTTGGATAAATAAATAATTAGATAACAAAATGAGACACTAAATATATAAATGTTACATGTACTCCTGTGTATATATATATCACATTTATTTATTTATACTTACATTTTGTTATTTATACTTACATTTAGTCATTTATACTTACATTTATCCACGGTGTAACTTGCTTGCTGCTAAATAAATCTGTCGTCACCCGTCACCAAGTCAGGGGGCGGGTTAAACCCTCTGATTGGTGGTTCAACTTGAATCGACTGCTTTTGACTAATTCAAGATGGCAGCACCCGGTGCAGATTCAATAAATGAAATATTGCATGCTACAGTAGGCGAAATGTTGGCTGTAGCTGAAGAGATGGAGGCAACTGCCAATTCACATTTTTTATTACATAATATTGAGAGCTTCGCTGAAATTATAGCAATGATATTGGCCCTGGCTGACATAGACATCATTGAAAATGTGTACAGACATCTATGAAAATGTGTTCACGATCCTCCGCGAGATGGTACAGCATAGGATTGGGTAAATCGATCTAAAGTAGGCTATCGATACCAACGTTGGTATTAGTATTGATTGATACTGGCGAGATGAGATCGATAGGCTACTTGAGTTTCAATGTATCTTCTCTACAGCCTACACAACTCCCTTTACATCATAGTGGTTGTGCAAACACCACTCCTGTAACTTCGCTCAAGCTCACTTTGCCCCTTCCCGTGCTATGCTGTGAGTTGTTGCCGGCGTGCACGTGCAGTAGGATACTGCTCGGCAGCACACTATAATAACAGTATTTTAGACAAAACTCTTCGTCCTGTGTTTTATTATGATCATAATCATGAACAATTAATTAAAGGAAAAATTATTCAATGATCATGAAAATTCTAATTTTGTATTTTCATTCAAATGTTCATATTGATGATGCATTCACTTAATAAATTATGAGGCATTGCTTTTCCCGACATGAAAGTAAATACATCGGTATTGGTATTGGCAATACTGGCCCTGTATTTACTTAGTACCACATTTTGCAGTATCGCACAATGAGACGATAGAGTAGGATCCCTCTGGATCGAAGAGAGCTCGATCGACTGGTTGAGCCTACCTCGTGTGTAATACTGTTCATTCACCAATCAGAGGCTTTAACCCGCCCCCTGACTTGGTGACGGGTGACGACAGATTTATTTAGCAGCAAGCAAGTTACACCGTGGATAAATGTAAGTATAAATGACTAAATGTAAGTATAAATAACAAAATGTAAGTATAAATAAATAAATGTGATATATATATACACAGGAGTACATGTAACATTTATATATTTAGTGTCTCATTTTGTTATCTAATTATTTATTTATCCAAGTATTTAACCATTCATTTATTTATTTATGTATTTATTTATTTATTTAGTTATGGCCCCGATAATCCTCCATAAGTAGCTAGCTGTCAGTGACTGTGGCTAGCAAGTTAGCCACGTAAATAAAAATACATGCAACTCAATGGCTACCAACTTTTGACATGATGTTTTCCAAGTAATCCAAATATTGACGGATGCTTAGGGGGGCGGCACGATACTATCCTTGCTGTGCAGTCTCTATGCATGTCGTATCTAATGCCTCGTTGCTAGAGTGTTCTGACGCAGTGAAGTAAAGTACCCTTTGCCGACAAAATACACTTTTTGCCACAAAAACGTTGTATGGTCCTAAACTGTGCAACGGAACGTAAATTCGAATACAACCAACTCAATCGCTACCAAGACTAAACTTTTGACATCAACGTTTTCTATGTAGTCCAAATATTGACCGAGCCTTAGGGGGGCAAGAATAAATAATAATAATAATATATATGTGAGATAACAAAGGATGTGCCGACGATGTCGTGGCACACCCAATTATATAATTAAGTGTTTTACTTTCGGGTTTTCTCTGAGTTTACTCTGATAATATTACATTTGCATATTACATCCACAAGGTAGCGCTTGTTGCGGTGCTTTGTAGTTTTCAGTCACGTGACATGCACGATTAGCTGGAGGGCAAAAAGATGCTGGCGATAGTGGCTCGCCTCACACCGTTGAGACGCAGCAAAAGCCAACAAATGTTTATTTGGATCACCTCTCAGCTAAAGAAAAGTAAAGATATGGACGCAAGTGTCGGCGTCTAACACAACAACCCAACTATTTAGCTAACAAGCTAACTTTAACTCGAGACCGAGGTAGCATTACGTTTAATGGCACAAATCCACAATCTTCTAACCCTCTATATTTTCTTTATCGGACGGAATTCTGTAGAAACAGTCCAGGCTTGTCTCCGCTGCAATTAGTGCATCCGATGGCACAACAACTATCCGGCATTATGCCTAAACAAACGCAGCAGACTCAACGTAAATGTATGACTTTATCATGGGTGGCGGGCAGCGGAAAGTATTTTTTGCCCTCCAGGGGGGCGTGTCCATTGGAACGTGATGTCACGTGAAAACTATGAATAGACATACAGGTGCTGGTCATAAAATTAGAATATTCTCAATTTATAATACAGATTTCAGGACTTGGCACCTGCACACAGTGCCAAAGCTACCAGTAACTGGTTTAAGGACAATGGTATCCCTGTTCTTAATTGGCCAGCAAACTCGCCTGACCTTAACCCCATCGAAATTCTATGGGGTTTTGTGAAGAGGAAGATGGGGGGGTGGGATTTTCCTTAATTGTGAGTTATAATAATCAAAATTAAAATAAATAAAATGGCTTCATCATCTCAACCGCTTGTTTACGACGCTCCGTCTTCTTTTAAATCGAAAGTGTGGGTACATTTCGGTTTTTATAAAAAATATAATAGTAAAGACCTTGACATGCAGTATGCCATCTGCAAAGAATGCCAAATGAAAGTTAAGTACAGTGGGAATACGACCAATTTGAGAGCCCATCTCACAAGGTACCATTTGGACATGAATCGCAATATATCGCAGAATCGAATCGAAATACTTGCTGTATCGCAATATGTTAAGAATCTCAATAATATTGAATCGTGGCACCAAATATCGCAATACTATCGAATCGTCGAATTTTTGCCAATTCCCACCCCTACCGATTACGTGCCACGTCTGTTTGCCTACCTGTCACCTGAACAGCGCAAAAGAAAAATAAATTAATTCAAGAAATTTGAGCAAACACAAGCTCTCAAAAGGAAAAGATGTAACACCCATGTTGCCAGTGATAACAGTACTGACAATGACTACAGTGATATTCCTGACAACGGGCAGAGTGGGGAACACAGCTACTCTACAGACCCCACTCAGTGCGTTTACATGATGGTAGTAATTCGAATCTTGCTTAATTCGAATAATGCTACTCTCTGGCAGAACAGGATTATCCGAATGTACATGACGGAGAATAAACCGAATTATTGGCCGAAAGCATGTCATATCCCAGTCCGATACGTGGCGCTGTTTTCATTACAACTAGTGGTGATACCGCCATTTCCGCTTGACCTCTTCACCACTACCAACAACAACAACCATAGATATATATATGAAGGCCTTTACATATATTTATGACAACAACATCAACATTTCGAGAAAGATGGCAAGGTGACGCTAGCTACGTCCCCTAGCTACATTTCGTGCATGATGACAATAGGAGTAGCTAGCCTACTGCGAATGCAAACGGCGATATTGGCTAGATTGATAAAGGAGAGAAGACGCCGCCGAAGGAACATGGATAATTTAATTCAGACCACCAATATGTGGTTGCACTTTGCCACAGTACCGCAAAGGTCTCGACGAACAGTCTTGATGAAGAGCAGACACAAAGTCTTCTGGGTTGTACATCGCGTTGTTTGTTTGTTTCTACTGGGCCAGCTCCTGGCAGCGACAGCCTTTTTCGACTTCCGTGTCACGACCTGGGAGGGTGGCTCAAGCATGCGCAAAGACGCTGAATCCAGTTCATAGTCCGATTAAGCGTTTACATGCATGCGTTATTCGAATTATCAATCGAATCGGACAGAGTTATCCCGGGGTGTCGATCGGATCGGATCGGATCGCAATGATTCGAATTAAGGTGTTTACAAGAAACGGATAATTCTATTTCTATCCGATTAAGCCAGTAATTCGAATGCATGTAACCGCAGTGACTGAGAGCAGTGTATGCTCCAATGAAGCCTGCCAAGCAACTGTTAACATGTCACCACTGTGTACCTGTGGGAGTGGCCCTCAACGACAGAAAGGATGACACTTTTCTTGGGCTTTGACTCATCCATTTCACTTTTATGTAGCATCTGAAAAAACATCCTGCACTCTTCATCTGATGGTGTTGAGTCAGGAAAACCGGGCGTTGAAGATGACAGGGCTCTTGTTTGTGACTAAAACTAATTTTGCGGATCTCTGAATATTGGACAGGGTTTTCTGTACTACGAAGGTGGATCACTTGTTATCGGGGTAGATCGCCATGGTAACATGCTGAACGGCTAACCTGGTCGGGAGCAGGTTATAGTTGGAGATCAGAGATCAAACGGTATAAAAGCCCCGCCCACTAACTAATTCTTGAGAAGATAATGGCGTCACCGTTCGTTGAAGACACTGTGGAGCTTGGTGCGCGTATTGTCAGAGGTGCGCTCAGAAGAGACAAAACGTTTAGGGACCGTCAAAACCCGTTGGCATTCCACGATGACCATCTTTACGAAATATATCGTTTCTCAGCTGAGGGAATGACCTATCTTTGCCAGCTCCTTGAGCCATACGTTGCGAATGCAACTCATCGAAGCCGTGCGCTCACAGTCCCACAAACTGTATGCGTAGCGTTGCGGTACTTCACAACTGGTACCTTTATGTACAGTGTGGGTGATGCGGAGAACCTGAGCAAAAATACGTCTGCCGCGCTATTTGCAAGGTGGTGCTTGCGCTGATACAGCTTCTGGACCAATTTGTGGAATTACCAGGGCACCTGCCCATGCAAGCAATCAAAGAGGGCTTCTATGAAATAGCAGGTAAATATTCACTTCAATTGAATCTTCATCTATAAATGATCTAGGCCCCATGATGTTCACTGTTGCATATGAAATTCATCATACTCCTTAGGCTTCACGAGGGTGATTGGTGCCATTGATTGCACGCATATCCCCATCACGGCATCACTGGGGGAGAATGAAGGCCATTACATTAATCACAAGTCATTCCACAGCATCAACGTTCAGGTAAAGCATAAAGGACAGGCTACACATGTTTGATCATATGGTAAAGGAGGAGTCCTTTTAATGCACATTGATGTATTCCTCACGTCAATGCTGTTCTGTGGATGGATTTTAACACAAGATCATTTTGCAGATGACTTGTGACCATCAATGTTTGGTGACCAGTGTTGAGGCAAAGTGGCCTGGGTCAGTCCATGACTCCCGGATCTTTGGGGAGTCTGCACTGTGCCACAGAATAGAGCAAGGTATGGCAATTGTAAGGAACATTTTGTATAGCATTTTGTTATACGGATTATGCTAATATGAATCTTATTCTTCAGGGCACTTCAATGGATTGCTGGTAGGGGACCGAGGGTACGCATGCCAGCCCTTCATGATGACCCCCTATCCTGACCCCAACACACGGCCACAAAACAGTTTTAATGTGAGGGTCAAAATTGAGATGACCTTTACCATCTTAAAGGCATGTTTTAACTGCCTGCGTGGCCTCCGAGTGGCCCCAGACCGGGCATGTGAGATCATCACAGCCTGTGTGGTGCTCCACAATGTGGCCTCCATAAGAAGGGAGAGAGCCCCACCTGTCAGCCAGCAACCCCCAGATGTGGTAGACCCCATCACCCTGGACTACCCTACTGGCATGGCCGTGAGAGACACTATTACACAGCAGTTCTTTGTTTAAGGGGAGACGGGCTAAGCCATTATTCTTTACATTTAGTCATTTAGAGGCATTATTTCCTTTTTACTTTTCAGTTGAGCGATTTCCATTCTATAGCATTTGAGCTATATAGATTTTATTTCCATTCTATAGCATTTGAGCTATATAGATTTATTTGGGTCCTTGGACAAGGCACTTCAGCCTTGGGGTAATGTCCCTGTACTTACTTTAAGTCACTCTGGATAAGAGCATCTGCTAAATGATTACATATAAATGTATTTAATGGCTGTTGCCACCATATTCTGATTATGGAGTGATGAAAGATATCCAAAGTACACTCTGTAGAAACTTTGGACTCTAAAATGTGACAAAATGAAAGGATTTGCATTCTGTCTTCATCTAATGTTCTGATTTCCACAACAATGTGTATGGTACCGTGCAATGCTCTTCACAAGTTCAATAAATGATCATTTCACTTCCGTCATTGAATTTGGATGTTTAGAATTTATTTGTATTTTACAAAAACTATAAAGAGAACATTGAAAGAAATGTTGGAAACCCCTTCAAAGAACGAAGGCACAAAATAAATATCTGGTACAAGCCACAAAAAAGGTATAAAAAGACCAAAACATAGAAAATAAATAGGATCCCCTCATGTGTTCTCCCTTTCCTAGGAACACAGAAAAATAATGTCAGTGTAACCAAGTTTATTGTAATTCATTCATACATTGTCATGTACTACCTTCTTCTCATATTGAAGTTTTTCAATCTCCAGCCTCGTCTTCATAATTAGAAGACGTTTATGCTCTATGTCGAGCTCCAGGGTCCTCTTGTAGAGGGTCCTCACATTGTCTGCTCCAACCTGAAACAAATAAAGAACATTGTCCCTTTGCAAAGCACACTTGGAGAAAGTTGAAGGTGTCCATTTGACTACTGTCTTTCAAGGTTCATTGCTTATACCTTGTGTCTTTGTCTTGGCCTTGAAGTGGAGGCCCTATGCTCAGGGGGAGGAAGAAGTCCCTCTTCCTGCTGAGTTTAGCACCATAGCAATTTAATCAATTGAGTCATATTTGAAATGAACACTTTAAGGACTTGTTTTCTCATGTTCAGACCACCATGAGCAAGTCATTACAGACACTTCAATCACAGCCACACGTTCACACACTCCATTTGTGTTGCAAGTGGTGAAAAGACTCAAGTGTACCCCCAAAGCGTTCTCTGAGCAGGCACTAAGAGTTTCCTCATCTAGGACCTCCACCTGAGAAAGTGAATGGCCTATTTGATCAATATTCAGCAACCACATATGGCATACATACTGGCGTATCACTATTAGTTTCACCGTTAACTCTGTATGGCACAGTGGGACGACCGTGCGTGGTGGTGGCAGCAACACCACTGTATTTCCTGTCACTGCAGAGTACAGTAATACATTTCACTCCAACAATATTCATACATAATTGTTGAATTCACATGGTCACAAAGACTACTTGAAACATACCCTGTACATATGGCTGGGTCGCCGAGCTGCTGCCACCGGGGTCTGAACAAATGCCCCCTTGCACTCCGTCCATGATTGGCCGACCCTGATTGCTGGAGAGGGCCAGCTCCTCAGCAGTAGTGAAGTCCTTTGGAGGAGGGCCCCCTCCAGTTTTCTTCATATCACCTTTCTTTCTGTTGGCTGCAAGCAATGTAATTGTTCTATAGGCCCTTTGTAAACCAATATCCTACAAAAGGGACTGACTCAGACAATTCAGCCGTGTACTTGTTGGCCTTCAAATATGTGCAAGTATTGCCTACTGCTACTTACCGGTTTGAATGATGTTCTTGTATTTGTTCTTTATTTGTTCCCAGGAACGCTTGGCACTGCCAGGTTTGCAACTAAAATATTACAACAACTAAAGTTTAACGTTATGGAACGCACAAGTGTAATTAGGTTACATCTTGTGCCCATGCCAGTGATATCAATAAGTAAATTAACGTAGCCTACGAATTGACCGCGTCGGCAATTTTCTGCCAGCTTTCTTTCTGTAATTTGGCAGCAACAACGGTGTTAGTTTTGGCCATTATGATATGTTTATATAATTTGTATGTTTGCATTATGAGTGTCTGCTCCTCCTGAGTAAAAAATGCGGCTCTTGTTCTGTCCATGTTTGCGATTGGACATACGGTGCAAAAACCGCCCCTTTATGTGAACGCGCACGTCTCTAGATTGAAAAGATCTGGGTCGAGTTAGAGAGTTGATAACCGCCGTCGTGATACCACTTATCGTGATTGCGATTGCCTCGCTTTGTGTAGCCGGGTAACTGAAAGTAATCCAGAGCATGTTGATCTTGATTCGTAGTACAGGCCCCTGCACATTTGAATATTAGTAGAGTTAAGAAATACAGGTTAGCTAGCTAGATTAAAACCATGTAGTTTATAGTTTGAGCATAACGTTATTCTGGACAGCTAGCATTAGCTAATACTAGCTGTCCAGAATAACGTTGATGTCAATTTACATTAGTAACGTTAGTTATATGGTGTTATCGCTTGATTAACAGACTGCCACTGACCCTTCCTATGACCATGAACATTTTCTTCATCTTCAGATGATATATTTTGGGATTCAAAACCCATCCTGAGGTGAAGTAGAGGTAGGCTTCAGTGCGTTTAAATGCCTTAAGGGCTTCCCCGGTGTATGGAGAGGGATTGTGGATGAGGTAAATGTATATGTCAGCGAACTTTAAATTTGGCAGGTTTTTACTATTTTTAAGTGGAGTCAGCAGTTCAGTTGGCAGTAAATATGGATCAAAATTTAAGGTATCTATTTTATTGAAATATCGTTGCTTTTCGTCTGAGGGAAGGTGAGCTATCTTCGTGTGCAACATCATCAATTTCCACTGAGGAGACCCGAGGAGAGGTTGCGTCCTCAAGATGGAGGCCACAACAAAAAAGTCACATGACTGAAACCCATGAATAGGAATAGAAAGCCATTGTTGATGGAATCAATTATTCTGAGATTCTTACCAATGAGCCACGCGTCTCCAGCAGCTCCAGAACTGTTTTGCACAATGTGCGTGTGCACCTCCTGGGAAGCGGGCGACCACATTCAGAAGTTGATTCTGGGAGTCGCAGATTAGTTGAACATTTATGGAGTGGTATTGCTTGCGATATGGGAACGGATCTGGAGATGGTGCCTTAGGCCACGTTTACACATAGCCGGGTATTTACAGAAACTAATATTTCTGCCCCTCCGTTTTCAAAAATAACGTTGTACACACAAGATCGTTTTCAAATGGTTTCTGTTTACATGAACCCGCATAAATACGCCCCCAGCGCCCTCATAGCCATGCCAAACCTGTAGGCAGCAGTGTAATGTGAAGGATACAGCCATGCAAACCAATCAGAATTCTCAAAATCAACAACTACTACGAATAACATGATCGACTTTCAGGTGCGAGGTTCATTTGTTTGAATGGTTCACAAATAAATGTAACGCAATGCACAAATGTATTTCGTGATTCACGAATGTATTTCGTGATTCACAAATGTATAGCAATTCACAAATAAATGACTCCATTACATTACTACAAACAGGACGCTCACATGACGTGATGCATTTTTAGTCGCATACTGTGACGTTTGAGAACCTAAAACTCTGTTTAGCCTAGGCACACGCAAACACAAAAACTGAGTCTTCAGAAATCTCCACCTTGGCCGGAGTTTTTAGAAATGATTGTTTACCGTGATAAAACCTCTGTTTTCGTGTAAATTAAAGGCCAAACCGCATGTAATATATGCGTTTTTCCTCTGAGTCTCAGTGGCTGTGCTGACAATTAATAAAGTGGCTGCACCTCTGTAAGGGGGTGTCACGAGGAGTATAAAAGGGGGAATTAAGTGAGCAGGGGTTAAGGGTTGGTCTGGGAGCTGTACCTTATTTTACGAATTGTAATAATAAAGTATTCTTGTTGTACCCTGAGTTTGTCCTCTCCTACGTTCAGCTGCGTATTCGTACTAGTCTGAACAGTGGACACTACACTCCATAGCAGAAGCAAGGTTCATTACAGTATCATTGTTCCTGTATCAAGTGCTGCATATATTCCAGTGCTACTTGTACTTCGATTTACAAACACAAAGCTCCCATTCTGGTGGGGTGTGGTTCATTCATTTGATTCACCTGACGTCACTGTAGCTTTGCGCCGCCATCTTTTGTACCAACTCAGCTGTAGAAATAGCTGCAATATGTTGTTGCAGTTGGCTGCAACAACAGCTGAAAGAGTAACCCCGGACTGGTATTTCATTCGATACCTACATACTAATTATCCTACTATTGTTATAATGGATAGCATAATAATAGAGTCGTAGATGTTATGTAAACCTTCTATAGGGCTCGTTCGTTCCCTTCATGTTCGACACATCTCCGCCTTTTCGGGATTTTTTTGTAGGGCAAGTGGATGAGAAATGTACTTGTCTCACTGGACAAGTTATACCTCAAACATAATAAAATGCCATGTTACTTAACGTTATGTGCAGTAGGCCTACCTCTCATTAAGTCTATTTAAGCGATTTTAAAGTGCTAGCTTTTTCCCTCTGTTTCGGTGAAGTTAGCTAAAGGGTGGACGATAATGGCCCCGGCCTTATGCTAGCTTTTCCCCTCCGTTTCGGTGAAGTTAGCTAATCATTTAATCTCTGTAAATTCTGCTCCAAAAAGGTCGAGCCTTTAAGAAAGAACACGATTCCCCATTGATCTGTCGCATCAGAATTTTGATTTGGGTCACAAAAGTCTTGACATTTTAGTGAGAATGCGTCGCCCGCATTAGTAGGCGGCACGCCAGCAGCCATGCCTTGGTTCCCCGGCGTTAGTTCCACTGTTTTGACGTTAGCCTCAGTCAGACTCGGGCGCTCACTGGCGGTGTTCACAATGTTGTGTTTTACTCCATCCTCCACCAAAAACGTCAGGGAGGACTGCTTTATGTAGATACGAGCCTGCCGAAGATAGCCAGAATAATGGATTTCTTTAACCGAGCCTGTTTCATTCGTCAGTTGCCTGAGAAAGCGACCTCCGTTAGCCAGGCTAGTTTTGTCCGTTTACTAGGTCAGGCGATTTAACGCAGTAGCTAAAGGTTTCGGTCAAGTGACTTGTGCATGGAACGTAGCTACGTGCCTCTAAAAGTTTATGTCCCTGCATCTGACATTAAAGAACATTGTCAATATTAATGACAGCCAGCCGTGAGCATATTGATATTAAGCATCCGTACTCCTGAAAGCCTTCAAGCTATCCCCCAGTGTATGGTGAGGGGTTAGCTATGGTATGCACAAGATAAATGTTTATAGTCTAGCTCTGTCGTGTAAAGCCATGGGGCAGAAGGGACCAAAGAAAACTGGGGGTAACAAATAAGGATCGGAGCCTAAAACATATCTATAACATATACAACGACATCTCTGTCTCTTTCTCATTGAAATCGGCAGTTTGGGCGGCCGTATTGGGCGAGATTGGTATGAAACATGGTAGTAAATATGGCCACGTACTGTTTGGAAGTGACGAAGGTGGCATCTATGAATAGAAAATGCGGCCTATGTTCCGAAAAATACGGTAAGTTATTTTCCCGAAACGGTAGCTAGCGTAAGTTAGCTTCCTGGCTAAATGATCTAGCATAATACTTGTTAGCCTTCTCAGTTGTACATTTTGAAGCCATATTAAAGCGTTTGTCGAATACTCTATCGGAAAATATACAATTGGAATGTTCGAAATCGCATATATGCGACGTTACGCTGTGAAACCTGCATTAGAACGATCACATATGTGCGACGCCACTCAATGGAAGGAAAAACCAGAGATTGAAGAATTGTTTGCTTTAAATAGCCTGAGTAACATTTGCTTTAGAAATAATATAATTATTATTATTATTTATTCATCATTATTATTTCATTTCATATTTAGCAAATCTCTGGATGTAAGACAATGTTATTGTAGAGAACACTGAAATTGTAATGTTTTTTTCTTCCCCCTGATGTGCTAAACAAACCAAACCGAAACCGTGACCCATAAACCGCAATATAAACCGAACCATGGGCTTGTTGAATTGTTGCACCCCTAGTCCCCACCAATGTTCAAACCACGCCCTTGCCCTAACCCTAAACAAGTAAAATACTGAACTCCAGAGTCTGTGTGCGTGTGACTAGATGCCCTTTAAATCTGCTGAGTGTTGCATTAACGATCATGTGTATTGAGTGTAAAGCATCCTTTGACTGTTCCCATGACAACCCTGAAGCTTGTCCCTGTGACAATACATAGGTCTGTCCCCATTACAGCACAGGCATGTCCCCATAACAACACATAGGGCCTCATGTATTAACGCTTTTGCGCCCACTTCAGGGGTACTTGTTTCGCAATTTGAGCGTAAACACATGGCGAGGTATGTACACACATGACGCACTGAGGTTAAAGCGCACACTGCCTGTTGCGGGAACTGAAAATGGAAAATTACGCTTTTCCATGTCATGCATATGCATTGGGAGGGAATGTGTTAAATGCGCCTAATTAAGTATTCCGCGGTATGTACAAAAAACGCCTGTGAAAGCACACCTCTATTTTGCGGTGAAACCTGGCGTAAACCAGGATGTTCATATGCCTCCTGGTGAAATGGCAGCCGTAACCCGAGCAAGACGAAGACATAGGCCAAAGGGTTTTTGCCACAAGGATCACACTTTGAGTTGAGTAAACACAAAATCATTACGCGTTACAGATTAAGCAGCCATGCAATATTACAGTTACTGGACGAAATAAAAAATGACATTGAATTTCCTACTCAGCGTTCACATTCCATTCCAGCAGTTGGTAAACTCCTCAATACATTACACATATTGGCATCAGAACCATTTCAAACAGTTATCACCGTTTTGGTGGCTGATCCATGATAGAAAGAGAGAAGGAGGCCCATTCCATTGCGTGTTTAAATGCTTGCAATGTACAGTATAGTGGGAGGAGAAAGGCGGCTGATTACCCGATGACCTGCATGTTTCGTAAATACGACGTAAACAAAGGTATCACAGCGTGCGCAATCTGCGGGTTGGCCATGGCACTAATAACGCTACGTTCGCGAATAAGATCGGTCCCCATGACAACACAGACCCGTTCCTGTAACTACACAGAGACCTGTCCCCATGACGACACAGAGGTCAGCCCCCTTGAAAACACATAGGCAGTGACCTGTTCTTGTGACAATACAAAAGCATGTTCCCATGACAACACATTGGCCTGTCTGCCCACACACACTGGCCACTGCTACAAATCTGTGTGCACATACAGACCAGATGACCATGCATTTTCCTTCCGGCTAAGGACTCTCCCCTCAGGCAGATGATCCTCTCATGTACTCTTGCTCTCTGTCTCTCTCTCTGTGTCTTTCTGTTTCTGTTTGTCTATCTGTCTCACCCCCTGTTTCTGCTTTTCTCTGTCTCTGTTTACTTCTTTCTCTATTTCTGTGTTTCTCCCTACTGGGTTAGAAACTGTCTTGGCTTTCACTGCCCAACCATTCAAAGCCACATACAGTACAAATAGTGGATGTGGAGAGGACAACATAGGATCAATGATCAGAAGTGCACAGTTCTAACAGTATTTCAGATGTCTGAGTCGAAACAAGGTCTTCCCTTCATCCTTCCATCCCTCCACCTCCCATCCTCCTCTCCTGACCTTGATTTGCTGTGGTATTGGTACATAATGTTAATCAGCTCATTATCATAGACCACACTAGCTGATTCATTAATATTAAGATGCATGCCTCACAAACGACTGAGGTGTTTAATTGGGTGGTTAACTTCTAATTGATTGGTCTTTAAAAATGCTGGCTGATATAAACACGTCTGATTGCCTCTCCTGTTTTCTCCTCTTCTTTCCTTTTTGCCCATTTCCCTGTTTCTCCCTTTCCTCAAATTTCCTCTCTCCACCATCTATTTATAATAATAATAAGACTTTATTTATATAGCACATGTCATACAAGAATTGCAGCTCGAGGTGCTTTACATAAAATTAATAATACAAGTAATAAAAGTAATAAAACCCTTCTGAACGCAAAACACACAAGCCGCAGTCTCTGTGAGAATCCAAAACACACAAGCCACAGTCTCTGTGAGAATCCAAAACACACAAGCCACAGTCTCTGTGAGAATCCAAAACACACAAGCCACAGTCTCTGTGAGAATCCAAAACACACAAGCCACAGTCTCTGTGAGAATCCAAAACACACAAGCCACAGTCTCTGTGAGAATCCAAAACACACAAGCCACAGTCTCTGTGAGAATCCAAAACACACAAGCCACAGTCTCTGTGAGAATCCAAAACACACAAGCCACAGTCTCTGTGAGAATCCAAAACACACAAGCCACAGTCTTTGCGGTATCTCAAGCCACAGTCTTTGCGGTATCTCAAGCCACAGTCTTTGTGGTTTCCCAATATAAATCAAATGTAACTCAACAAAACACAAGCCACAGTCTTTTTGTGAATCCAAAAAATCAATAAAAATAATAATAAAAGTAATAAAACATTTCTGAGATCAAATTAGTAATATGCTTTGGTAAAAAGATGATTTAAGATGAAAATGTCTAGCGTGTTTGCTTCCCTAATGCTTATGGGTAATGTTTTCCATAGTTTTGGGATATAGTTGAGAAAGGCTGCATCACTAATCTTCTTATAACTGCTTTTGGTGACCTCTAATAGGCCTGCATCTCTATACATTATCCTCTCTCCTCCCCTCTTCCCCATCCTCTTCTCTCATGTCCTCTCTCCTCCCCTCTTCCCCATCCTCTTCTCTCATGTCGTGCAAACTCCCGCTTCACGAGAAAGTCGTTTGAATGCTTTTAAGGCGCTCGAACTTCGTCGTCGAACTTTGAAACTGATCGAGCAGCAACTTTGGGAACGCCGTGCATTCAAGAGAAAACTTTCAAACAAACAATCCAGATAACCCGTGGCATAGCCGTAGGAAAGTGGAAATCGGCGGTAACCACCGTGTCCTGCCAAGTCCTGAAACCAGCGCCTGTCCAGTGCTCCCGCTCGCTGTCCGAGTATGCCTCCACTCGCCCCGGTGGATCATGAGCTGTCCTGTCTGAAGTCTGAGCTCCGCTCCATTGAGACCCTCCTGGATGATGTCCTCCAGCGTCAATCCTTGCTCCTCGCCTGGGTGGAAGCGCTACAGCAGGATGTTCCCAGATCGGCCAATGCTGTCCACCGCACATCGGATACCCCTCTTCCCCCCTGGTCAAACGTTGCTAAGAAGGGGAGGCGGGTCTCTCTCCCCTTGTTTTCCCCTGGCATGGATAAATGTGATGACGATCCCATCCCGTTGTCAAACTCCTTCACTCCCCTGGAGAAGTTAGCTGAGCTACCGGCTACTTCCTCAAGCACCGCTTCGGAGCAGCCAATCCCTCCAAACTCCCGATGCAGAAAGCGTTGCACCCCTCCATCCAGCCCGCTGATGTCCCAGGACAAACGTCAAAGGTGCTCATCCCCTTCATCTGCATCCTTCTCAGAAAACTGGCCTCCTCTCCCAGCCCCTCAGCGACCTTTCCCTCTAGGTGCGCTCCACCCGACGCTCAATGATGACGTCATCTGCGCAGGTGACGTTAATCCCTCTTCTACTGCTCTGCATAACTCTGGCCCCTCCCATGTCTCCCTGCATTCTAAACTGTCATTCCATGACAATGGCTGTAAGAATCAGCCTCCTGAAATTCTCATATTTGGTGACTCTATCATCAGAAATGTATGTCTCCCTGGCGCCATCACTTACTGTCTCTCCGGTGGGATCACTACTGACTTTATAGAGCTGATACCTGTCTTCATTGATCTCTATCCGTCTGTTCACACTGTTCTGTTGCACACGGGCACAAATGACGTCATGGCCAGGCGCTCCCTCAAACTCTACCATGACCTTGAGTCATTGATTCTCACTGTTGAAAGCCTTGGTAAAAGATGTGTTCTCTCTGGCCCTATTCCTACCCTTCTCAAGAGCTCAGAGCGCTTTAGCCGTCTTTTTGGTCTGCACACATGGATGCAAAACTTCACCACTGCAGCAGGCCATGGTTTTATTAGCAATTTCGACTATTTTTGGACTGAGCGTGACCTCTTTAAAGCTGATGGTCTGCATTTGAACAGGAAGGGGTCCGAAAGATTAACAAAGAATTTCATTAACTTCATTGCGTTTAGCCTGAAATGATGTTTTCCCCAGCATGACCCTGCCCTGCTCATGTTGTCTTCCTGTCACAACACTATCTCTGACAGTGCGGGTCCTGCTGTCATCTCTAGTATGGGCGCTGTCCCGGCATTCAGCCCCCTTACTCCACCTTGTTCTTCTGTGGCTGTAATACCTATAGCTCATCCCCTGACCCATTTCCCTATGTTAATTTCTGCCCCTATTCGCTTTCATATTCCTATTAGAGTTACTGATAGGCGTGATACAAAACGTTCTCTCTGCCCTCATAGCATCGACCCTGATCCTACAAAAGTTACTCGCTCCAGCCCTCATAGAAGGATGAGTTCTAATCTAATTAACATTAAAACAGTTCCTGTCCCTCTCGCTCCTCTCCCTGTTGACCTTAGGTGTGATTTACTTAACATAAGGTCACTATCTAGTAAGCTAAATTCACCACAATTTCTTAAATCAAGAAAGGGCTTGGGTTTTATACATTTAAATATTAGAAGTTTATTACAGCATGATAAATTAGACCACGTAAAGATTTTAGTGTCCCAGGCAGATCCAGATGTTTTGATTCTGACTGAATCCTGGTTAAAGAAGAGTACAGATGACTCTATTGTTACAATAAATGATTATAATTTATTCAGAATAGACAGAAGCACTAGGGGTGGGGGAGTAGCTGTATATGTTAAATCCTGTTATTCTGTAACACTTTTACATGCTGTCTCTGTTCCAAATTGCTTTGAATTTATCGCGCTAGAATTATCTTTATCGTCAAATGATTGTTTTGTTGTAATTGGTGTGTATAGGCCCCCTTCAGCTGAAACTAGCTCCTTAAACGATCTAGCACATATGCTCTCCAGTTATGGAAATAGAGAGGTAATTGTGATGGGTGATTTTAACGTTGACTGGCTCTCTGGTGCCTCTGAATCTTTCAAAGAAATCTGTAGCAACATTAATCTTACACAATTAATAACTGAGACCACAAGACCTAATCTAAAAAAACCAGCAAAATCAACTTTAATTGATTTAATCCTATCAAATAAAATAAATAAAATAGCTTCAGCTGGTGTTTTTGAGTTTGGGATTAGTGATCACTGCCCAGTGGCCTGTATCAGAAGTATTCATTTAAAAAGATCTCAACCTAAAATCATAATTAAGCGTAATTTTAAAGGTTTTAATGAGCAAGCCTTTTTAAGTGATCTCTATCATAGTGACATTCAACTGACTACGCAAATTTCGGATGTTGAGTTAGCCTTAGACCATTTCATCAATACTTTCACCTCAAATATAAACAAGCATGCGCCCCTAAAAAAACATAGAGTAAAAAATAGATCAAACCCCTGGTTTACAAGTGAACTGTCTGATTTATTTTCCGAGAGAAGCACGTGGGCAGCACGGTGGCGCAGTGGTTAGCACTGTCGCCTCACAGCAAGAAGGTCCCTGGCTCGAACCCCGGTCGCTCCAGGTCCTTTCTGTGTGGAGTTTACATGTTCTCCCCGTGCCTGCGTGGGTTTCCTCCGGGTACTCCGGTTTCCCCCACCATCATAAAGACATGCATCATGTATAAATGTGATTGAATGCTGGTTGAATGAATGTTGGTGGTGGTCGGAGGGGCCGTATGGCGCTGATTGGCAGCCTCGCTTCCGTCAGTCTGCCCCAGGGCAGCTGTGGCTACAATTGTAGCTTACCACCACCGGTGTGTGTCTGTGTCTGAATGAACACTGGACTCTGTAAAGCGACTTTGAGTGCCTTGAAAAGCGCTATATAAATAAAAAATGTATATAAAGCATGGTCTGTAGCTAGACGCTCTGGACATAATACCAATTGGACAATTTTTAGACACTTTAGGAATAAGTGCACAGCCATGGTCAGGAAAGCCAAATCTGAATACTACCTTGAATTAATCTCAAACTGCTACTCTAACCCTGCACTATTTTGGAAAGCTGTGAACTATAATAAAAACAATTCTAGCACAGTTCCCACTCAGATCAAATTAAATGCTCACACTCTCAATGATCAAAAAGAGATTGGCTTAGCTTTTAATAAACATTTTGTAGCTGCTGGTCAACTCTTTCAGAATGGAGGATTTAGGCCTTCTACCACCAGTAGTAACGTACCGCCTGTCTCTCAAACTCCTCTTTTCAGCCTTGATCTTCTTCCCACAAGTGTTGTTGTAGATGTACTCCTCGCCATCAACCCCAAGAAGTACATGGGAGAGGACAATTTGGACCCCTTTTCAATCAAGCTCTCTACACATATAATATCAAAACAAATTACCCATATTTTTAATCTTTCCATCTCCTCTGGAATAGTTCCTAAAATTTGGAAAAAAGCTCATGTTATTCCTTTACATAAAGGTGGTGACAAGAACAATCTTAATAACTACAGGCCAATTTCCAAACTCCCATGCCTCGCAAAAATTCTAGAATCACTTATTAATAATCAGTTAAAAACATTTCTAACTAGTGCTTCCATTTTGAGCCCATTCCAATCTGGTTTTAGGGCAGGCCCTGGTTTTAGTACTGTCTCTGCTGTGACTTTGGTTGCAGACAACATTGTTACAGCTTTAGACAAGAAAAAGCACTGTGCATCACTTTTTATTGATCTGTCAAAAGCCTTTGATACTGTTGACCACCATTTGCTTTTACAGAGGCTGCATGACATTGGCTTTGATCAGTCTGCATGTAGCTGGTTTAGGGACTATCTCTCTGATAGACAGCAGTCAGTTAAACTGGGAAGATACCAGTCTGAGTTTTTAACTGTTACAAATGGTGTCCCACAGGGCTCAATTTTAGGTCCAGTTCTTTTCACAATTTATATAAATAACATTGTTTCATCGCTTAAAAACTGTCACGCCCATCTATACGCTGACGATACAGTACTGTACTGCATTTCCGATTCGGTGCACCAATCTATTGAGAACCTACAAAGCTCTTTTAACACCCTGCAGGACTGTCTAGTGGACCTCAGGCTTGTTCTTAATACAGACAAAACCAAATATATGTGTTTCTCCAGAGCAAAAAACTACACATTTTAATGTTTTTAATTGTATACAAAGAATGGATTTTTAATTGAAAGAGTCACAGAGTATAAATATCTCGGCATCTGGTTAGATGATAAACTCACTTTTCATTTTCATATAAATAATCTTGTTTGTCGACTACGACAAAAAATTGGCTATTTTTATAGGAATAAAACCACCTTCCCCTTATTTAGTAGGAAAAGGATTATTGAGGCAGTTTTCATGTCTGTCCTTGATTACGGTGATGTGGTCTACCGGCATGCATCACATTCATGCCTTAAACTCCTGGACTCTGTTTTTCACTCTGCTTTAGGTTCATTACAGGAGATGCTTATGACACACACATTTTTATTTACAAAGCCTTGACTGGGAAGCTTCCTCGTTATTTAACAGAAATGCTGCACATTTCAGATGGGCTTTATCAGACCTGGCTCCACTGACATGACTTATGATTTATTTCCCCCACAAACCCGGTCTGAGCTGGGAAAGACAGCTTTTAGCTTTCGGTTGCCCCGACTCCTGGAACAAACTTACAGCAAAAAATTAAACTAAAACATTCATATCCTTTGGCCAATTTAAACAGACTATCTTCGGATTGCCCAACTCTATTGTAACGGTTTTAATTCGCTATATTTTACTTTTTGTTTGTTGCTCTTCTCTTCACTTGGTGTGTATTTGTGTATTGCACTGAATATTTGGTATGTATTGTTGTTTTGAATGTTTTGACTCGACGTCAGTGGAAATGAGGTCACCCCTCAATTGGTCTCTCGAGGATCAATACAGGTTAAAATGAAAAAAAAAATGAAAAATGGGACGAGCATCACCTCAGTGCACCATGAATCGTGATATCATGTCATCCAGAGGAACAAGAATAGTATCTATGTTACCCTATAAAACACGTACTGCTGCGATCATGGTAACAGAAAAGATGCCACATCCTAGGAATAGTCAGGGACCTCTCTACTCCCATATTCCCCCATCCTCTTCATCTCATGGTGAATATGGATAAGTAACTCGTCACCTCCTATTCTCTAATGTCCTATATTCTCCCCTATTACCCACTCTTCTCTCATGTCAATCTCATCATACCCTCTTCACCATCCTCTTCTATCATCGTACCTTATCCTACCATGCTTGTACAAATCCCGCCTATAAGGTCCTCGCGAGTACCAATAGTCACCATCCGCTTCCTCATTGTCATTGATTATCCCACGATTCAACACTACTCTTCTTATCATGTACTCTCTCCGCCAATTTCTTCCCCATACTCTTCTCCACGTCTCCCCTCTTCCCCCTCCTCTCTTTCTTCATCTACAAAATCCCCCACTTCCCTGAGGAACTGTTCCTCTGGCCCCTGCTCTCTCTCCACACTCACAGTCAACAGACAGAGTTTGATATTGTCTAATAAGTCTGTCCTGTAAACGAGTCAATGCTGGACCAGCCCAATTAAACAGTGGGCTTCCCAGTGCTCCATGTGCTGGCCCTCTGTCACTGTCAGCAGCCTGCTCAATATTACATACTCCCAGCCGGGAAGGTCCACACACCAATTTATATATAGAGAGATCAATGTAGACCCATTAATCACACTGATTAGTTATGAATGTGTGTGTGAGTAGGTGTTTTTAAAAGCCTGAAAACATAAACATTGAATGGCTGTGCTTCTGTGGAGGCACTTCCTAATTTTGGGCCAAACAACCAAAACTGTTGCCTAGGTTTGAAGGAAGAGGGGAAACTGAACAATGTATTAACATTATCGAAATCAGAGCAAGAAGGGTCATAGGAAGGTTAAGTGAAATACATATATAATAACATTGCAAATGAATTAAATCAATTACAAGGCAAACATGTTACCAAATGAAGGTTTTACATACTCAACCATGATTATTGTAAATCAGAGAGAGAAAGCAAGAGGTGAGGATGGAGAGCTGAGGAGACGACTCAGGAGAATCCACAGAACAATGCTTCACAATTCCCTTTATACCCTACTATTATCTGCAGAACAACCAATTACACCACATCTTGACCCTTACTTATCAACACATGACTAGCAATGCTACAGACCCATCAAGTAGAGACTCCGTCCAGCAAAGATTTTGCATTTGAGTGGTGGGGGAGTGACACCCAGCCTTACACTTCCATCCCACATAAAAGGATGTGTTTGTGTGTGTGTGTGTGTGTGTGTTCATGTGTTTATGTGTGTGTAGTGTGAGTTTGTGTTTGTGGGTGGATGTGGGAAAGCAATAAGCATGTGTGTGTGTGTGTGTCTCTCTGTGTATTGTGATCGATAACTAGCGCAACTGCATGTAGAAGATCTACCTGATCAATAAACACCCAACTGAGGATGAAGAGGACGAAGATACAGTCAATTCCAGGAATTTAATTATTGCAAAGTCGTCTAGAGTTATCGTACATGTGTAAGTTCTGTTTGCATGTGTGTAATGACTGTGTGTTTGCATGTGTGTAATGACTGTGTGTGTTTGTGTTTTGCACTGTGACATACTGTATAGTGTGTGTTACGTGTGTTTGTTGACATGGTTTGTAACCTCATGTATGTTCCCCCTCTTTTGTGATATGTAGTCCATAGACCCCATCGTGTCAAACCACCTCCTACCCTCATTGAAGCAACATTGTGTGTGTTTGGTACTTCCATTCCAAATTCCCCTAAACAATTACTGATATTTCCACTAGATCACATCCAATCGCAAAGGATTTGGGCAAAGTATCCCACCACTGGCATAGGTACACATCTTTTGGGTAGTTTCCTTAAAATCCTTACCTTAAAATCACACACTGAATCAGCTAATCGCTGACCGTGTTTTCAGCGTCAAGGATTGAAGCAGCCCATCAATAACTGTGTAACATTGTCGCACACTGAAGCAGCCAATCACTTACTGTGTAATTATGACACACACTGAAGTAGCCAATCACTGATTGTGTAACACCGTCACACACTTAAGCAGCAAATGAACCAGGCTGTACTTGTTCTGTCACAGCTGAGTGGTGCGGAAGAGATCAAATGCGCACAACCGATGAAGCATACACTTCACCACTGTGTGTGTGTCCTGTGTGTGTGTGTGTGTGTCCTGTGTGTGTGTGTTCCTGTGTGTAAGGGAGAGAGGAAGAGAGAGAGAAGCTTTCGTTTGTTTGTTTTGTGACTGACTCTCCTACCTCACATCTCCTCTCTTCTCCTCACATCTACTCTCCTCGCTTCTCTTTTCATTTCCCCTCCTCGTCCTGATCTTCCCAACAGTCAAGAGGCAGACAGAAGCTGCTAGAATATTGAACACATACACACATCAGCCGCTGCACTCACACACGCTCCTTCTTCCGAGATCGTGTGAGATGAACCAAAAGGCTAGTTCTGCAGGCCCCATAGCCTTGGGTTTGGCTGGCGTACAAGTGTCAGAATATATAAAAAAGACATCAACTTTGTGAAACTATCTTAGAAGAAGTGAAGCGTCAAAACCTCCCTAGAAAACCAAGCCAACATCCAGTAACCCCCCCCACACACACACACACACACTCCACACCACCACACACACAGATACACACTCTCCATCCGAGCAATGCTCACATTGATTTGCATATCATTTTCCAGTAATGGATTTTGATGACTCCATTTGGAGTGTTGTGCAGTGTTTGTCATGCTGTCTACTGTGACTCCGAGGGCCCGTCTGACTAGGGGGCCCGAGGGCCCGTCTGACTAGGGGGCAGGGCCCGCACGGGGCCCAGGGCCCGTCTGACTAGGGGGCCCGAGGGCCCGTCTGACTAGGGGGCCCGAGGGCCCGTCTGACTAGGGGGCCCGAGGGCCGTCTGACTAGGGGGCCCGAGGGCCCGTCTGACTAGGGGGCCCGAGGGCCCGTCTGACTAGGGGGCCCGAGGGCCCGTCTGACTAGGGGGCCCGAGGGCCCGTCTGACTAGGGGGCCCGAGGGCCCGTCTGACTAGGGGGCCCGAGGGCCCGTCTGACTAGGGGGCCCGAGGGCACGTCTGACTAGGGGGCCCATAAACAATACATGAGGCCTGCCCTGCATCCTGCCTGAGAACACAGCAGCACCCACCACGACATGCATCACACACGCTCAACCCTTTACAATATGATGTTCACCCTTGCGTGTGCGTGTTCAGGTGCGTGTGAAGAGGGTTGATTTGTGTGTGTGTGGGAGAAAAGCTAAACAACAGCTAACAAAATCCCAAATCAATACAATGCTAGCCTGTTAGGAAATATGCTGACTGCTAGTGCATACATTGCATAGCAACTTCATTATGTACAGGCAGCCAGTAGGGCCTATTTTATGATAAACATAATCATTTATTGATAACAACGATTTTGGAATGTCTCTATTACTTTCATATTGCCATACTAGTGGCCTCCGCTTAGCGTACAAACAAGGCCCTTTAGCTGTGCAATAATAAGCATACACAACAGCCTGTTGTGATCTATTGCCTAAATATCCAGTAGGTGTGAGGGTGTGTGTGTGTCCCATTTGCGGATTCTTCTTCGTTCTAACACCAGTGTGTTATGACAGGTTGACAGTCCCAAGCTAAGGTGGACCCTAAGGGTGTAATCTGGAGGTTGTGTGTTGTTCATTCCAACCATCGTCACCCAGAGCGTCCATCGTCACCCAGAGCGTTCCCATCGTCACCCAGAGCGTTCCCATCATCACCCAGAGCGTTCCCATCGTCACCCAGAGCGTTCCCATCATGACCCAGAGCGTTCCCATCATCACCCCAGAGCATCATCACCCAGAGCATCATCACCCAGAGCGTTCCCATCGTCACCCAGAGCGTTCCCATCCACCCAGAGCGTTCCCATCATCACCCAGAGCTCATCACCCAGAGCGTTCCCATCGTCACCCAGAGCGTTCCCATCGTCACCCAGAGCGTTCCCATCATGACCCAGAGCGTTCCCATCATCACCCAGAGCGTTCCCATCATCACCCAGAGCATCCCATCATCACCCCAGAGCGTTCCATCCACCCAGAGCGTCATCATCACCCAGAGCGTCATCATCACCCAGAGCGTCCATCATCACCCAGAGCGTCCCCGTCACCCAGAGCGTTCCCATCGTCACCCAGAGCGTTCCCATCGTCACCCAGAGCGTTCCCATCGTCACCCAGAGCGTTCCCATCGTCACCCAGAGCGTTCCCATCATCACCCAGAGCGTTCCCATCATCACCCAGAGCGTTCCCATCGTCACCCAGAGCGTTCCCATCGTCACCCAGAGCGTCATCATCACCCAGAGCGTCATCATCACCCAGAGCGTTCCCATCATCACCCAGAGCCCCATCACCCAGAGCGTTCCCATCGTCACCCAGAGCGTTCCCATCATGACCCAGAGCGTTCCCATCATCACCCAGAGCCCCGTCACCCAGAGCGTTCCCATCATCACCCAGAGCGTTCCCGTCGTCACCCAGAGCGTTCCCATCGTCACCCAGAGCGTCATATCACCCAGAGCGTTCCCGTCGTCACCCAGAGCGTTCCCATCATCACCCAGAGCGTTCCCATCATGACCCAGAGCATCATCACCCAGAGCATCATCACCCAGAGCATCTCACCCAGGCATCATCACCCAGAGCATCATCACCCAGAGCGTTCCCATCGTCACCCCAGAGCGTCATCATCACCCAGAGCGTTCCCATCGTCACCCAGAGCGTTCCCATCGTCACCCAGAGCGTCATCGTCACCCAGAGCGTTCCCATCGTCACCCAGAGCGTTCCCATCATCACCCAGAGCGTTCCCATCATCACCCAGAGCCCCGTCACCCAGAGCGTTCCCATCATCACCCAGAGCGTTCCCATCATCACCCAGAGCCCCGTCACCCAGAGCGTTCCCATCATCACCCAGAGCGTTCCCATCGTCACCCAGAGCGTCATCATCACCCAGAGCGTCATCATCACCCAGAGCGTTCCCATCATCACCCAGAGCCCCGTCACCCAGAGCGTTCCCATCGTCACCCAGAGCGTTCCCATCATGACCCAGAGCGTTCCCATCATCACCCAGAGCCCCGTCACCCAGAGCGTTCCCATCGTCACCCAGAGCGTTCCCATCGTCACCCAGAGCGTTCCCATCGTCACCCAGAGCGTTCCCATCATGACCCAGAGCGTTCCCATCGTCACCCAGAGCGTTCCCATCGTCACCCAGAGCGTTCCCATCATCACCCAGAGCGTTCCCATCATGACCCAGAGCATCATCACCCAGAGCTCATCACCCAGAGCATCATCACCCAGAGCATCATCACCCAGAGCATTCACCCAGCATCATCACCCAGAGCGTTCCCATCGTCACCCCCAGAGCGTCATCATCACCCAGAGCGTTCCCATCGTCACCCAGAGCGTTCCCATCGTCACCCAGAGCGTTCCCATCACCCCAGAGCCCCGTCACCCAGAGCGTTCCCATCATCACCCAGAGCGTTCCCATCATCACCCAGAGCGTTCCCATCGTCACCCAGAGCGTCCATCATCACCCAGAGCGTCATCATCACCCAGAGCGTTCCCATCATCACCCAGAGCCCCATCACCCAGAGCGTTCCCATCGTCACCCAGAGCGTTCCCATCATGACCCCAGAGCGTTCCCATCATCACCCAGAGCCCCGTCACCCAGAGCGTTCCCATCATGACCCAGAGCGTTCCCGTCGTCACCCAGAGCGTTCCCATCGTCACCCAGAGCGTCATTATCACCCAGAGCGTTCCCATCGGCACCCAGAGCGTTCCCATCATCACCCAGAGCGTTCCCATCATGACCCAGAGCATCATCACCCAGAGCATCATCACCCAGAGCATCATCACCCAGAGCATCATCACCCAGAGCATCATCACCCAGAGCGTTCCCATCGTCACCCCCAGAGCGTCATCATCACCCAGAGCGTTCCCATCGTCACCCAGAGCGTTCCCATCGTCACCCAGAGCGTCATCGTCACCCAGAGCGTTCCCATCGTCACCCAGAGCGTTCCCATCATCACCCAGAGCGTTCCCATCGTCACCCAGAGCGTTCCCATCATCACCCAGAGCGTTCCCATCATCACCCAGAGCGTTCCCATCATCACCCAGAGCCCCGTCACCCAGAGCGTTCCCATCGTCACCCAGAGCGTTCCCATCATCACCCAGAGCGTTCCCATCATGACCCAGAGCGTTCCCATCGTCACCCAGAGCGTTCCCATCATGACCCAGAGCGTTCCCATCGTCACCCAGAGCGTTCCCATCATGACCCAGAGCGTTCCCATCGTCACCCAGAGCGTTCCCATCATGACCCAGAGCGTTCCCATCATCACCCAGAGCGTTCTCATCACAGCCCTGATGCAGAGCAGTCCAGACCAACACAGCTGATCCCACCAGATATGAGAGAGGAGACACACAGACACACCAGCACAAATACAGTCTGACATAATTACACACACACATATACAGCATGTATATTGTGTATGCACACACACAGACACACATACACACACACACACGGGCACACCCTTGTTCAGTTTACTTCAACTTCTGACAGTGGAAAACAGCACGGTACTTTTTCATCCCCCTTTCATCCTGTCATCTGAAGAGTTATACTCTGTTACACAATGATATAAAGTATCGAAGAATGTAATCCTTCTTCAGGTCTAGTCTGTATCTCAGATCCACTCTCTCACACACACACACTCACGCATACAAAGAAATACACACATATACCCAACACACAGTCACAAATGTGTCGACACACACACTCACATCTCACCCACCTACACACACGCTGACACACACACCTTGCCATCCCACACACACTTGCTCACACACAGCACAGCTCTCTAACCTCAGGCTGAGAACCCCTCATACATTATTCCATGTCCACCCCCACCGTGTCTGTTTCCTGGGACACTGAATCCTAATAGCAGCCTGCAGCTCCACAGAGCATAGGCCACAGAGCATAGGCCTCTACTGCCTTCTAGCTCCAGCCTCTACCCCCCCGGCCCAGGCCTCTGGCCTCCTAGCTCCAGCCTCTACCCTCCCGGCCCCGGCCCTGGACTCTACCCTCCCAAATCCAGTTCTACCCTCCCAGCCCAAGCCTCTATGCTCCCAACCCCAGCCTCTACCCTCCCAGCCCAAGCCTCTATGCCCCGAACCCCAGCCTCTACCCTCCCAGCCCAAGCCTCTATGCTCCCACCCCAGCCTCTACCCTCCCAGCCCAAGCCTCTATGCTCCCAACCCCAGCCTCTACCCTCCCAGCCCAAGCCTCTATGCCCCCAACCCCAGCCTCTACCCTCCCAGCCCACCTCTATGCTCCCAACCCCAGCCTCTACCCTCCCAGCCCAAGCCTCTATGCCCCCAACCCCAGCCTCTACCCTCCCAGCCCAAGCCTCTATGCTCCCAACCCCAGCCTCTACCCTCCCAGCCCAAGCCTCTATGCCCCCAACCCCAGCCTCTACCCTCCCAGCCCCAGCCCTAGCCTCTTCTCCCCTTCCTGGACACACCTGGGTAGACCGGGTCACCCCCCTCGCTCTTTCCTGGAACCACTACTCCCAAGACGTGCTCTGGACAGCTTAGCCCTGAGCAGTCAGGCAGAGAGAATATTAAACACGAATCCAGACCACGCTGCAGGGGTTTCTGAACTTCATCTGGAGTTCCTCTGGAATATGTTTCATTTTTATGAGAATTAAATAGTTCAACTCCCCAGGACAGTGCCCACGTCCCCATGGGGAAAACGCAAGTTCTCATTTAATTCTGTGTGTGAGAGTGTGTGTGTGTGTGTGTGTGTGTGGTGTGGTGTGTGTGTGTGTGTGTGTGTGTGTGTGTGTGTGGTGTGTGTGTGTGTTGTGTGTGTGTGTGTGTGTGTGTGTGTGTGTGTTTGTGTTCGCATGTCCTTGTCAGTGCACATTCCATAGTCTTATAAATTCTCATAAAGTTGCACCAAACTGCAGTGATACTTCAAATTTTGAAGACATTTGTTTTATCCATATTGTACGGTGAAATTAAGGGGACATTTCTCAGATGAGGGGCAAATTATTATAATCAACTTCATGTCTCCTGAAAAATAACCCAATTATTTTCCAAGGTTACCAATGTGTTCGCTACCATTTTAATCATATCTGTACAGGAAATAAGTGTGTTTGCCTTTGCAAGACCTCATCCACCCCCAATATGTCCTCTCTCTCTTACTCCCTCTTTCTCACCCTCTCTCTTTCTCTCTCGATCTCACTCTCTCTCGCTCCCATTTTCTCACTCTCGTTCTCTCTCTCTCTCCCCGTCGGAAGAGAGTTCCCAGAGAGAGAGCGATGAAAATGTTAATAATTCATCCCATTTCCAAACTCTTCTAATGGTCCCCATCTTTTGATTTAAATGTTGATTGAATATTCATAATGCTTTTCAGATTCCCTCTCGGTGGAAGGAGCTATCCTCCTCGCTAGGATTCCAAGTGCTCCAAGACTCTTGGTTATATTTGATGCACATGTGGCTCCCCGTAACTTTAACCCACACTGCACTCCTTAAAAGTACATAAGCCAGTAGCAATGCGAATCGCAGACAGGCATTTAAGTGAATCAACCTGAAATCGTTTTTATGTAAATGAGTTTGAGTGAAGTGATACTGCATTGTTGTAAGTGGGAAGAGGGTCGTGACCAATGCAGCACCACAACAAAAGCATAAAACAACAAAAACTGAAAGTATTTCTGAAAACTTCAGAGTTAAATACTGTACTGTTTGCCTTACCTGTGCGCGCTAGACTTGATCAATAATGATGCCATTGTCATTGTATCTGTTCTAGGCTCTTCTACGTTCTAGGCTGTACTGTTTTCCAGGCTGTTTTAGGTTCTAGGCTGTACTGTTTTCCAGGCTGTTTTAGGTGCTAGGCTGTACTGTTTTCCAGGCTGTTTTAGGTTCTAGGCTGTACTGTTTTCCAGGCTGTTTTAGGTTCTAGGCTGTACTGTTTTCCAGGCTGTTTTAGGTGCTAGGCTGTACTGTTTTCCAGGCTGTTTTAGGTGCTAGGCTGTACTGTTTTTCCAGGCTGTTTTAGGTTCTAGGCTGTACTGTTTTCCAGGCTGTTTTAGGTTCTAGGCTGTACTGTTTTCCAGGCTGTTTTAGGTGCTAGGCTGTACTGTTTTCCAGGCTGTTTTAGGTGCTAGGCTGTACTGTTTTCCAGGCTGTTTTAGGTTCTAGGCTGTACTGTTTTCCCAGGCTGTTTTAGGTGCTAGGCTGTACTGTACTCTAGGCTTGTCTGTTTTCTAGGCTGTTCTGTGTCTAGGAAATGCTGTGTTCTACGCTGTTCTGTGTTTGAGGATGTACTGTGTGCTATTCCGTTCCATGTTCTAGGCTGTTCTTTGTGCTAGGTGTGTGCTGCGGATCTCCCAGGTGATGGTTCCACAGTCTGGACTGCAGCACCACAGGGAGCCTCACAGTCTCCATGAGAACATGGAGGAGAAAGATCCGTCCTCCGTCCCTCATTATACACACACGACAATGTCCCTATTGTATTGAGCTAAATTACAGCAAATAATCACAACACACACTTTCTCTCCTTCTTTGTCTTTGTTCTCATAGTCCTATTTTAGACTATATTACAGCAATTATTCCAGCAGTTATTCTATGACACTCTGAGGAGACTTATACATCTTAAAGTGTGTAATATGTGTGTTTCTATAACAGAGTAATGGTGATCATTACAGTGTGATGGGAGTGGGGTCTTAACAGCACATAGGAGACCTGTTAGGGGCTACACTCCTAAGAGGCTAAGAGTGTGTGTGCACAGAGCAGAGCAGACAGGGCTTCTAATGAAAACACTGATGGCTAGACACACACAAATACACACTGGGGAGTCACACAGCACACAAGGCACACACAGCATTAATCCACACAAACACACACAAATACTGGTACACACACATTTACACACTGGGGAGTCTACTAGGAGGTTTCCAGTCAGGAGCACAAACACACACACTCACTCACACACAGATGGACACACAGCCTACACACACGGCACACACACACCAAGGTACACGCAGCATAAATACACACTAAAACATACACACACAAATACTGGTACACACACATTCACACACTGGGGAGTCTACTAGGATGTGTCCTGTCAGGAGCACCAACACACACTCTCACTCACACACAGATGGACACACAGCCTACACACACCAAGGTACACGCAGCATAAATACACACTAAAACATACACACACAAATACTGGTACACACACATTCACACACTGGGGAGTCTACTAGGATGTGTCCTGTCAGGAGCACCAACACACACTCTCACTCACACACAGATGGACACACAGCCTACGCACACACTATGACACGCACATCATACATACACACAAACGCATATACACACAAAGACTGGTACACACAAAGACTGGTACACACAGACCCCCACACATCTGTCACCTGAGGTAAGGAGCCAGAAGGATGCCTCCTGGGACATTTCGACTGTCACCCCTCAGAGGATGAAAAGAAGCACTCCTGTTGCCTGCCACTCCAAATCCTGTGTGCGTGTGTCTGTCTGTCTGTGTGTGTGTGTGTGTGTTTGTGTGTGATATCCAGCTTAGTATTAGAGAGAAAACCCCATGGTTCCAGTGAAAACAGATATAGCCCTCTCTTCTCTTCTCACCATCTCTCTTCCCTCCATCCCTCCCTCTCTTCCCTTCTTACCATCTCTCTTCCCTCCATCCCTCCCTCTCTTCCCTTCTCACCATCTCTCTTCCCTCCATCCCTCCCTCTCTTCTCTTCTCACCATCTCTCTTCTCTCCATCTCTCTTCTCACCATCTCTCTTCCCTCCATCCCTCCCTCTCTCTCCCTTCTCACCATCTCTCCATCTCTCCCTCTCTTCTCTTCTCACCATCTCTCTTCCCTCCATCCCTCCCTCTCTTCCCTTCTCACCATCTCTCCATCTCTCTTCTCCATCTCTCTTCTCTTCTCACCATCTCTCTATCCTCCATCCCTCTCCGTTGCTGCTTTTTGCTCTATTTCTCTTCTCCACGGGGACCTGTTACAGCTGAGTGATTCTCTAATGATCTCCAAGAGAGGATCCGATAGTCTCTCTCTCTCTCTCACACACACACACACACACACACCAAACACACACACCACACACACACACACACACACACACACACTAACAGGCTGCAGTTGTTCACAGTGTTCTCCACACCACTTCATCTTCCATCTCAGTCTCCTCGGGGATAATTGGGCAGAGAGTTCACTCACTCAGTCCCAGCACATAGGCACCATTAGAGCACACCGCCAGGCCAAAACAACTGGATTTAGTGTGTGTGTGTGTGTGTGGTGGAGGCCTGTCAGGTGTTTGAAGGAGGACTACAGCAAAGACACTGTCAGTCAACGGGTGTGTCTGTGTGTGTACGTGTGTGTCCATCTGCATGTGTGTGTGTGTGGTGTGTGTGTGTGCATGTGTGCGTGTGTGTGTGTCTGTGTGTGTGTGTGTGTGTGTGTGTGTGTGTGTTGTGTGTGTGTGTGTGAAGCAGCATAGGGGTGCTTGGTCCTTGTAGAGCTGGCCGGAGATCTTCAACATGCTGGACCTCTTTCCAGAACATAACCGACCCTCCAGACCTCCAATCAGAACACAACCAACACTCTGGATCTCCAATCAGAACATTACTGACTGTCTGTACCTCAGGAGGTAAAAGCCCTGCCCGGCAAGTCTACAACTGCAGAACATCAAAGGAGGTCAAGTACCGCAATAGGGTTCTATTCACTGGACTAGACATGACAGAACCTCACTACAGAACGCTAGACCCTAGACCCTGCTTGTTACCCATCAGGCTCTGATAGATGACTCATTGACAAACAGAATAAAACCATCCCAGTGTCTGTGTCCATGTGTGTGTGTGTGTCTGTGTCCATGTGTGTGTGTGTGTCTGTGTCCATGGGCCCTATCTTGCACCCAGCGCAATTGACTTTGTCAGTGACGCAAGTATCATTCCTATCTTGCACTCGGCGCAAAGCGGATTTTTCCCTCCACGGGCGCACGTCGAAATGACCTTGCGCTCCCGGGGGCGGTTTTAGCGAAAAAGGAGGCGTGTTCTGGCGCAAACGTTCTTGGTGCTATCTTGCGGTTTCCGAAAAACCATTCCGCCACTGACCAGGAAAAAGGTGGTTTAAAGACAATGGCGCATTATTCAGATGCTATTTTAAGGGCGCAAGCTTGGTCCGTGCGCACTGCTGGCGAAGCCAGGGTATTCTTCCTGCGAAACTACGTATTGTTTTGATTTATTGTATGGCTAGCTGTGTTACATTTCGTTCATGTCAATGATTAATAAGATGTTCATGAGAAATCTGTATGTATGTGAACTTGAATTGTAACAACTGTGGCAATTTACCCCTACGCCTGTTTAACCGAAGCTAATTTGGGTAGGTTTCTTCTCCCATGCACATCAGAATCAGAATCAGAATTCGGTTTTCAATTTACTGTGGCAGGAAGGTGCAAACAGGTCTTAAATTAAGTTAAAAAACAGTTACACTAATTCTAAGAACTAAGCAATTAAAAATATATATATATATATGTCAAAATAGGCTACATTTGAATGAGCAGCATGAGTGGGCAACTTAGTGCAATGAAACTGCTCTGCCATTCCCATACAATGTCACTTCTCTAATCGTTTACGGTCCTGACAAGAACGGCCGTCTCCTGTGAACCGCTGGCGTGCGCCTGGCAAATCCGCCGTTATAATAGCAATCCGCCATGGAACAAGCGCTGCTCTTAAAGGGAATGTGAGATGACGCTCTGATTGGCTTATTGCACGTTACGCCCAAACCACACCCATTAGTAATGTAGCTACCTCTTTTACATTTGCGTCAGGCGCAAAGTCATTTATCCCGCTGCTAAAATAGCAACCGCACCGGAGTCCCGCCCACTTGCGCTTTGCGCTTTGCGCTTTGATACTTGCGTTTCAGATCGTCAAAATAGGGCCCTAAGTGTGTGTGTGTGTGTGTGTCTGTGTCCATGTGTGTGTGTGTGTGTGTGTGTGTGTGTGTGTGTGTCCTGTGTCCATGTGTGTGTGTGTGTGTGTCTGTGTCCATGTGTGTGTGTGTGTGTGTGTGTGTCTGTGTCCATGTGTGTGTGTGTGTGTGTGTCTGTGTCCATGTGTGTGTGTGTGTGTGTGTGTGTGTGTCCAAGAGAGAAGCAGCATCCCCTTATGTTTACAGTATTATGCTATCAGCATTGAACAGAAAGCTGGCTTTCACAATATCTAATCATTTAAACAATGTGCTCAGTTTGATATCTATACCTCCAGAACAGCATAGATTCAGTCGGCACCACTTAACAATAATAAATGATCGCAATAATGAATCAAAACAGTAGAATGAGACACAGCAGTATTATCTTTAGAGTTATTTCAAGGCAAATCTTGCCTTAACTATCTAAAAACTACAAGATAGATTCAAGTAAGGACCAATGACTGATCACAATTTCTTTTTGACAGTTTTCAAAGTCTTTTTTGACAGTTGACAGACGGCTTGTCAGAATACCTGGTAGCCGAACCTGAGGAGCTAAGAAGTTATCAGTCCTCTGTACAGTACCTGGTGTGTGTGTTGTGTGAGTGTGTATTTACTTGTTTGTGTGTATGTGCATATGTGTATGCATTACAATCAGGAGAGACCTGGGATGAGTAAGTATAAATGTACTACAAGTGTTATGAGCTTAGACCCCATGGGGGGATTATGGATCAACGGGCGCCTGCCCAGCATCCCAAGAAGAATTCTGTCCAGACACTGGTGGCGGAGACGAGGAACCGGGTGGCGACGGGAGGTGGAGGGTCGCACACTTTGATAGCATGGACAAACTAAACACGGAGAGAAATGTATTTAAAGGCACGGCATCGTTTTGATCGGCTGACAGCTACGAGGAAGATTTGACACCGCTAATTGATAGACGAGAGCGCTAATCGATACTGAAACCCAGATGACAGCCCGGCATAGGAAAGAGGGAAAGTAGAGCGTTCTTAGCGGGGGGAGAAAGTTGTGAAACATTATCGTATATTCCCAAGTGTAGGGATCGGACTTGCCTGACTGAACTTGCGCTAAGCTTCATGTGTGCATGTGTGTGTTTGTGCGTGTGTGAGTGTGTGTGTGTGTGTGTGTGTGTGTGTGTGAGTGTGTGTGACTGAACTTGCGCTAAGCTTCATGTGTGCATGTGTGTGTTTGTGCGTGTGTGAGTGTGAGTGTGTGTGTGTGCGTGAGCCCAGTGACATCCCACAAAAGTCTCTTTAATGACATCTGCTGCTGTCACTGCTGTGGATATGAATATGATTAATCAGCACGAGACAACCTTGTTTATCAGCCTGATGGTGGCATTAGACTTGGCCATGATGAAGAGGACAAATACACTGTCTGCTGTTATCTAATGGTACACATACACACCACACACACGCACGGACATGGGCATGCTCACACACACAAAACTGGAGTAAAAAAAAGATCTCCCTGATATCAATTAAGCAAAGTCGTTTGTTACAATTTGATTTTGAGGTTTATGTTCTTGAGATTAACGAGGAGTCTGTGTGATTAAACCTATTAGAATGCGTCAACCTATTTTTCTGACAAACCTACACACAAACATGCAGACCAGACACACACAAGCACACCCACACAGAAACTCGCACACACAAACACACTAACATAGTCACATGCATAGAGGAGACGTGAACAGGAAAGAAGAAAGAAAGGAGGGGAGGCAGAAAGTGAGAGGGGAGAAAGAGAGAGGTACCGAAGAGAGAGAGGCAAGGGGAGAGCTGAGAAGAAATTGAGAGACATGGAGAGGATGAGTAACACTGGTCTCTGTCTCTACAACCAGACCAACACTCCATCCAGCCTCTTCTCAAGTCTCTGCAAAGTCTTCATTCTCCTCCTCCCTTCATCAAACCTCACCTCCTCCTGATCCCTCCATTAATCTCCATTGGACAGGCTGCAGTCTCTTCCTCCCCTGTGAAAGGGAGCATGACATTTCAGTATCGTATTGTTTGTGGGAGACAGAGGGAGGGAGAAAGACAGGGGAATTGGGTAGGAGAGAGAGGAAAGGAGAGAGAGGGGAGAGGACTACGTGTAGGAGAGATAAGAGGCCTTGATAAATACATTAGACACAGTCAATATATTCTAAGTGTAGAGTCTCAGAGTCAGGTCTGAATGAATGGTCGATGATGGTATTTAAACTGCTGAATATTGCTGATGTATGTGGAGACTTTGATACTGATATTGTTCCTTTGTGGACCAACAGTGGAGGAAATCTGTCTTTGCTATACTCTCTTCAACTTAAACTTAAATATCCTCCTCCCATTATGATGAAGTGCTTGGAGAGGCTGGTAAAGGACCACATTGTCTCTAGACTCCCCCCCACATTTGAACCGTACCAGTTTTCTTACCGCCCTAACCGCTCTAGGGAGGATGCCATTTCCTCTGCACTCCACCTGAGCTCAAAACACCTGGAAGGGAAGAACTCACATGTGCGAATGTTGTTCCTGGATGTTGTTCCAGCTCAGCGTTCAATACCATCATCCCGCAGCATCTGGTGAGCAAACTGGCCCCCCTATGTAAACTGTCTGATTGACTTCCTCACCAACATACCCCAGTCTCTGCGGGTGGGCAATAACATCTCCAACATCTCCCTGAGCACTGGCTCTCCTCGAGACTGTGTCCTGAGTCAGCTGCTGTTCACCCTGATGATGACCTATGACTGCTGTGCCGAGACCACTACTAACCACATTGTGAAGTTTGGAGACGACACGACAGCAGTGGGCCTTATTCGTGATGACAACGACACGGCCTACAGAGAGAAGGTGAGATATCTGGTGGACTGGTGTGAAACCAACAATCTGGCCGTGAACATTGACAAAACGAAGGAGATCATTGTGGACTTCAGGAGGAGCCAGCCCAGTCATACTCCTCATCAACGACACAGCAGTAGAGAGAGAGTCAGAAGCACCCTGGGGTTAAAGATAACAGACACTCTGACCTGGTCCCATCACATCAGAGCTCTTGAGGAGAGCCCAGCAGTGCATGCAAGTTCTGCGACGGATGAAGAGAGCAGTCCTCCACCCTCCAATTCTATCCATCTTCTACAGAGGCACTCTAGAGAGCATATTAACCAACTGCATCTCTGTTTGGTACGGAGCTTGCTGTGCCTCTGACTGGAAGTCCCTGCAGAGGGTGGTGAAGACAGCAGAGAAAATAATCTGGTCCTCACTTCCTCCCATACAGGATACAGCAAAGAAGCGCTGTCTGACCAGGTCTCACAACATCAATAAGGACACCTCCCGCCCGCACCATGGACCGTTCTCACTGCTGAACTCTGGAGAGACGTTCCGAAGCCTTGCTGCAGAACATCCAGGTTCTACAGCGGCTTTATTCCACAAGCCATACAACTGCTGAACTTTTAATAATAACCCTCCCATCCCCCCTCACACACCCTTACAGGATTGCTTCACTGGACTGTGTCATATCATATGATTAGTTAGCATTTTTGTACATAATTTTACTAGCATTTTTATACATAGCTTAATACATACATATAATGTATTTTCCGGACTATAAGTTGCACTTTTTTAATATAGTTTGGCTGGTCCTGCGACTTATAGTCAGGTGCGACTTATATGTCAAAATATATATATTTTAACATGTTTTTAAATGTTAATTTATACTGACTGACATGAACCAACAAGTTCAACGGATTCAGTAATATGGAATGAGATCGGGAGCTTGGTGAACTATCTTACCGGTAACTTGCTTGTTGGACTCGCTAGCTTGTTATGTTAATTTAGCCTATTCAGCCTCCCAGGTATTTTCTTCATGCTATTGTGTAGCTGAATAACTGTTCATGTGTTACGTTAACATACCCGACACCTATTCAGCCTGTTGTTCTGTGTGCTATTGTGTAGTTGAATAACTTGCCTTTCCAGATTTAATGTCTGTTCTTGGTCTTGGATTTTGTGAAATACATTTCTAAATAAATGCGACTTATAGTGCAGTGCAATTTATATGTTTTTTTTCTCTTCATTATGAATTTTTTGACTGATGCGACTTAAACTCTGGAGCAACTTGCTGTAATATATGTAATATATATTTTAGACATAGTGTATATACCCCATTTATGTAAACACATCTCTGCACTATCCTGAGCCTAAAACAATATTTCGTTCTTATCTTACTGTAAAGTGAAATTGAATGACAATAGAAGTGACTGAACTGAACTGAAACAGCTGATTCAGACTTAGTTTGGTCTTCCAATCAAAAGGTGAGTCTATTCTTCTCTCGTCTCTCTCTCGTCTCTCCGTCACTCTCTCTCTCTCTCTCTCTCTCTCTCTCTCTCTCTCTCTCTCTCTTACTTGCTGTCTGTTTCTCTGTCTCTCTGACTTGCTGTCTGTTTCTCTGTCCTCTTCTATTTGTCCTTAAATGCCTCATTCCCTCGACTCATAGCTGTCCCCCTATCTCCTTATTTTTTCCTCTCTCACTCCCCTCTCCCCCCTTTCTCCCTTTCTGTCTCCCTTTCCCTCTCACCCTACATCTCTCTCACTCCCTGTCTCCCTCTCTACCTCCTTCCCTTTTCTCTCTTCCTTTCTCCCTCCCTCTCTCCCTCTTTCCCTCCCTCTTTTGCTCTCTCCA
>CAEFZP010000781.1:62500-63617 GCA_903064625.1 Mallotus villosus
CAGCACCAAGGCGCTTTGCACAACAGCTGCGGTGAGGTGAAGCTGTAGGCACAGAGGAAGCCGAACTCTCTTGCGGAGGGGAAACAGATGCGATTTCACACCTTAAGAAGGGAAACCTTATCGGATGGGTTTATCTGCAATTATGGCTGAACCTGATGAAGAGAGGGGAAGGTGAGGGGGAGTGGGTGTGATGGCGGGTGCATAGACTGAGAGAATAAGAGAGAGAGAGAGAGAGAGAGAGAGAGAGAGAGAGGAGAGAGAGGGAGAGAGGGAGCATTGGTTGTGTCTGCAGCTCTCTGAAGGAAAGAGACAGAGAGGTGGGATGAGCAGGGAATCCTCAAGAGACAAAATCCTGTCCTTTGATCTTAGGTGAGGCTCCAGGTCTGGATAACACACACACACACACATGTGCATGCACACACACAGACACAAACAGGAACACACACATACACACCCTCACACACCCTCACACACACAAACATACACCCACACTAAGGATGCCAAGCTCCACACACTGCTCCACACTGTCCAGTACACTACCCCCCACCCAAGGACATGTTTGTTACGAGACACACCAGAACCTATAGGATATACATATAGGCATACATCAGACCCACAGACACCCCTGTCTACGCTGTGATCACAGCTTGTATTCAAGACTGGGTGTTATCGTCCTTATCTCCCCTACAAACCTTCACCCTCACCTGTGAGTGTACTGCCCACCTGTGGATGTTGGGGGTATTACACTGTGTTTGTGCAGCTGCGTGTGCGCCGTGTGAAGGGGAACAGACAGACAGCATCTGAAAACAGCTGCGTGTTAAGGGCCATGAAGCGGATTAATAAAGCGGTGTAATGTGAGAGCTAATTCTGTTTACTCTGGAAGTACTGTTTGGGTCATTGAGACAGACATTACAGCTAAATGGACTGGGGCAGCCAATGGTAAATGATCTGCTGGGTGCTCAGGCCAATGAAGCGGGGCCACCATTACGAGAAGGCCCATCAGAGTTCAGAGTCAGACTAATGTCATGACAGCTGCAACAGCCTCTCAAGTATTTCCCTAATGACATCAAATGCTTCCCAGAATAACAACTGACCTCACAGTCTATTCGTAACATAG
>CAEFZP010000783.1:0-30237 GCA_903064625.1 Mallotus villosus
AGGACGAGCAGGTGGACCAGTGGTTTACAGGACCCTGGACTGGACAGCAGCACTGTCACAACCTCCGCAAGCTCAAACTGTACAACTACACTGCAGACACGTGCTAGGTGAGACTATTCTCTCCTCCCTCCTCCCCTCTCCTCCCCCCTCCTCCCCTCTCCTCCCCCCTCCTACTCGCTCCTCCTCTAAGTCCTCCTCTGTGTCTTCCAGCTCCCCAGCTCTCAGCCCTCTCCTGGACAGCAGTTTGCTGTTGCCCCGAAAGCCCCAGCCTCCCCCAGGACCTCTGCCCTCTGCCCCCCAGCCTGCACCCCCCAGCCAGCCCTCCTCTGGCCCCGGGGGCCCTGAGGCAGGGGGGGCCCAGCTCAGGAAGCACCCCCACCCCCACAGGAGGGCCCCCTGGCCAGCCTGGGATGGAGGGCACCCCAGGAGGGGGTTCAGAAGGTACCCCCAGCTCTAAAACCTGCAGCCTCCGAGCCTCCAGACCCCCCGGAGATGTAAGTACCAAATAGGGGGTTCTCTGACTGTGAGGCGTTGTACCTGGGTGCCAGGTTTGCTCTGAGTCGTTGTACCTGGGTTGCCAGGTTTTCCTGGCCCAGCGGGTTCTGTAGTCCCAGTGTGTCTGTGGGTTGTCAGGTTTGAGGGTGTCTGTGAAGACGACAGCTTTGAGGCTGCCTTTGAACAGAGCTGTGATCTGATTGGTCGTCTGTGTTGCCAGGACGGCGGCCCAAGCTCGTATCGGCATCCCCCACGCACGCAGACTCCGCCCACAGCCACGCCAAACCCGCCCGCCATCGTGCTGTACGTGGTGGACCCCTTCTCCTGCTGGGCCTCGAACAGGGAGGAGGGCGGAGGAGAGGAGGAGGAGGGAGAGGAGGATGGGGGGTGGGCAGCGTGTGGTTGCTAGGGTTACTGCGATGCTACACAGAGATGCTGCACATGCTCCCGGAGAGCCTGAGACCAGCGCTGGTGCTGCAGGTAGCTGTCTGTCTGTCTGTCTGTCTGTCTGTATGTCTGTCTGTCTGTCTGTCTGTCTGTCGTCTGTCTGTCTGTCTGTCTGTCTGTCTGTCTGTCTGCTTACCTGTCTGTCTGCTTACCTGTCTGTCCGTCTGCTGTCTGTCCGTCTGCTTACCTGTCTGTCTGTCTGTCTACTTACCTGTCTGTCTGTCTGTCTGTCTGCTTACCTGTCTGTCTGTCTGTCTGCTTACCTGTCTGTCTGTCTGCTTACCTGTCTGTCTGTCTGTCTGTTGTCTGCTAACCTGTCTGACTGTCTGTCTGCTTACCTGTCTGTCTGTCTGTCTGTCTGCTTACCTGTCTGTCTGTCTGTCTGTCTGTCTGTCTGTCTGTCTGCTTACCTGTCTGTCTGTCTGTCTGTCTGTCTGTCTGTCTGTCTGTCTGTCTGCTTACCTGTCTGTCTGTCTGTCTGTCTGTCTGTCTGTCTGTCTGTCTGTCTTACCTGTCTGTCTGTCTGCTTACTGTCTGTCTGTCTGCTTACCTGTCTGTTGCTTACCTGTCTGTCCCCCTGTGTGTGCTCAGGTGGTGGGGGTGTGAGTACCTGCTGCAGCCCTCCCGAGGCGACAGCCCCCAGTACCTGCAGCAGCTGCGCTCCCTGGCCTTCTCCTGCCACGCCCAGAGCCGACGCCTCCTGCTCACACACACACACATCCACTCCTCACCGGGTTCGGCCCCGCCTCCGCACTCGACGCGCCCTCAACCCCACCCTGGACTCCGCCCTCAACTCCTCCCTCACCAGACCTGAGGTAAGCTCAGGTCACTCTCTTCCCGTCTCTCTCTGTCTCTCCATCTCTCTGTGTGTGTCATCTCTCCCTCTCCCTCTCCCTCTCTCCCTCCGCAGCCCCCCAGCCCCCTCCAGCTGTACATCCCCTGTCTTCGTGCTGGGTCCGGCCAGGCCCAAGGCCCCCGAGCCTGGGGAGGTGTGGCCCGAGATGCCCCCCAGGTACGGGGTCCTGTTTGTGGGCTACTGCCTGTCCCACGACCAGCGCTGGATCCTGGTGTCTGCACCGACCAGCAGGGGGAGCTACTAGAGAGCTGCGTCATCAACATAGACCTGCCCAACAGGTGTGTGTGTGTGAGCAGGTGTGTGTGTGTGTGAGCAGGTATGTGTGTGTGTGTGTGAGCAGGTGTGGTGTGTGTGTGTGGTGTGTGTGTGAGCAGGTATGTGTGTGTGTGTGTGAGACAGGTGTGGTGTGTGTGTGTGTGTGTGTGTGTGTGTGAGCAGGTGTGTGTTTGAGCAGGTGTGTGTGTGTGGTGTGTGTGTGGAGACAGGTGTGTGTGTGTGAGCGTGTGTGTGTGTGTGAGCAGGTGGTGGTGTGTGTGTGTGTGTGTGAGCAGGTGTGTGTGTGTGTGTGTGTGTGTGTGTGAGCAGGTGTGTGTGAGCAGGTGTGTGTGTGTGTGAGCAGGTGTGTGTGTGTGTGTGTGAGCAGGTGTGTGTATGTATATACTCTCGTTCTTGATGTGTATATGTTTATCTCGTGGTCTCCGTGCTCCAGAGCGCGCAGGCCCAGGTGTCGGCCAGGAAGTCGGGACTGCAGAGGATGTGGGCGTGGCTTGTGGAGATCATTCAGACCACGTCCATGCCCTGGAGGGTCGTGATTGGTCGGTTAGGACGACTGGGACACGGAGAGCTGAAGGGTAGGTCACTTCCTGTCCAGGAGATCCTGGGTCACATCCCTCTGTGTAGCTGTGGAGGTGTGTGGGTGTGTGTGTGTGTGTGTTAGCTGGGAGGTGTGTGGTGTGGGTGTGAGTGGTGTGTGTAGATGTGGAGGTGAGGTGTGGGTGAGTGTGTGTGTGGTGTGGGTGTGCGGGTGAGGGTGTGAGTGTGGTGGGTGTGTGTGGTGTGGGTGTGTGGTGGGGTGGGTGTGTGTGTGTGTGTGTGTGGTGTGTGTGTGTGTGGTGGTGGTGTGCGTGTGTGGGTGGGTGGTGGGGTGTGGGGAGTGTGGGTGAGGGTGGGATCGCTGGGGGGGGTGTGAGTCGTGGGGGGAGAGTGGAGGGAGCTGGGTGAGGGTGTGGGGTGGGTGTGTGTGGGGTGGTGGGTAGGGTGTGTGTGAGAGTGTGGTGGGTGGGGGTGTGTGAGTGGGGGTGGGGGTGAGGTGTTGTGGTGGTGGAGTGAGTGTGTGCGGTGTGTGGGTGGTGGGGGGGAGTCTCGTGGTTAGAGGGTAGAGGGTTGTGGGGTGTGTGTGGCGGTGGGGTAGATGTGGAGGTGTGGTGTGGGTGGGAGTGTGAGTGTGGGAGTGGGTGAGTGTGTGAGTGTGGGGAGGGTGTGAGTGTGTGAGTGTGTGAGTGTGTGAGTGTGTGAGGTCGTGAGTGCTGTGAGAGTGTGAGAGTGTGAGAGTGTGAGTGTGTGAGTGTGTGAGTGTGTGAGTGAGTGTGTGAGTGTGTGAGTGTGTGAGTGTGTGAGTGTGTGAGAGTGTGTGTGTGTGTGTGTGTGTGTTGACCGCTCTCTCTCTCTCTCCCCCAGACTGGAGCGGGCTCTCTGTGTTAGATGTGGAGGTGTGTGTGTGTGTGTGTGTGTGTTGACCTCTCCTCCCTCTCTCTCTCTCTCCCCCAGACTGGAGCGGGCTCTCTGTGTTAGATGTGGAGGGTGTGTGTGTGAGTGTGTGTGTGTTAGATGTGGAGGGTGGTGTGTGTGTGGGTGTGTGTGTGTTAGATGTGAAGGTGTGTGTGCTGACCGCTCTCTCTCTCTCTCTCCCCAGACTGGAGCGGGCTCCTGGGAGAACACTCTCTCCTCTCCGTGTCTCGTCAGCTGAAGGAGGCGTGTCTGATGTGCGGGATCTCCCCCGGCGACAGCCCCTCCATCCTCAGTGCCTGCCTGGTCGCCATGGAGCCCCAGGGCTCCTTCGTGGTGATGCCAGGTAACCATGAGGATAGTGATGATGATGATGATGATGGTGTTGGTGATTATGGTGATGAAAAGACCTGAGATTGTGTGTGTGTGTTTGCCTCCCGTGTGTGTGTGTGTGTTTGCCTCTGTGTGTGTGTGTTTGCCTCGGTGTGTGTGTGTTGCCTCGTGTGTGTGTGTCTGTGTGTGTGTGGTGTGTGTTGCCTCGTTTGCATCCGTGTGTGCGGTGTGTTTGCCTGTGTGTGTGTGTGTGGTGTGTGTGTTTGCCTCCGTGTGTGTGTGTGTGTTTGCCTCCGTGTGTGTATGTTTGCCTCCGTGTGTGTGTGGTGTGTGTGTGTGTGTGGTGTGGTTTGCCTCCGTGTGGTGTGTGGTGTGTGTGTGTGTGTGTGTGTGTGTGTGCCTCCGTGTGTGGTGTGTGTGTGTGTGTGTGTGTGTGTGTGTGTTTGCCTCCGTGTGTGGTGTGTGTGTGTAGACGCGGTGACCATGGGCTCAGTGTTTAGACGCAGCACGGCTCTGAACCTCCAGACGTCTCAGCTGAGCACACCTCAGGACGCGTCCTGCAGCCACATCCTCGTGTTCCCCACCTCCGCCACCACACAGCTGGCCCCCGCATACACCGCCGAGGATAACACGGGTACACACACACACACACACAGAGAGACACACACAAACACACACACACACACATACACACCACACACACACACAGAGAGACACACACACACACACACAACACATCTCACACACAGAGACACACACACACAGAGAGACACACACACACACACACACACACACACACACCACAGAGACACACACACACACACACACTCTCACACACACACACACACACACATCACACACACACACACACACAGAGACACACACACCACACACCACACACACACTCACACACACACTGGAAACATACACACACACACACACACACTGGAACATACACACAGAGACACACCACACACCTCACCATCACTCACACACATCACACATCACGCACACACTGGAACTCACTGTGTGTGTGATGACACAGGGTGCGTTAGTGTAATGAGTGTGCAATGTGTGTGTGTGTGCAGACGACATGTTCGACCTTCCGTTTCCGGACGAGCTGGAGAACGACATCGGCCACGACATGATGCTGATCACGGCCTCCCCCCCCGCCTCCCCCTCCTCCCCCTCCGCAGGGGGCGGGGCCCACTCCCAGAACGCCAGGGTGAGTCTCTCGCACTCACACACACACACTCTCACACACTCTCACACACTCTCACACACTCTCACGCTCCAGAGTCTCCTCCAGCACACACACACACTCACACACTCACACCCTCTCACACTCCCCTGTGTGAGCAGGGCCACACTCTCACACACACACTCACACCCTCTCACACACACACTCACACCCTCTCACGCTCCCCTGTGTGAGCAGGGCCCGGGCGAGCGTCTGTCCTCCCGAGAGTCTCCTCCAGCACACTCACACACACACACACACACACTCACACACACTCACACACACTCACACCCTCTCACACACACACACACACTCACACCCTCTCCGTGTGTGAGCAGGGCCCGGGCGAGCGTCTGTCCTCCAGAGAGTCTCCTCCCGAGGAGCTGAAGCAGCAGCCTCTGGCGCTGGTTACTACGTGACCACGGCCCCGCTCACGGCCTGCCAGCCTGGTTCTGGAGCTCCTGTCCTCACGCACGCCTGCAGACACCACTCTCCTCAAGGTAGGCCACGCCCACATAGAAAGTGTGTGTGCGTATATATGCGTGGTGTGTATAAGTGTGTATAAGTGTGTGTGTGTGTGTATAAAGGTGTGACTTGTCCCGCCAGGCATCTCTACACCACCACATCTCCATCGCCAATCAGACGACCTGATGCTGACAAGACAGCGAAGAGAACACCACACCCCCTGGACTCCAAAACCACCTCCGACGTCCTCAGGTGAGGAGAGGGGAGAGAGGAGGAGGAGAGGAGGGGAGAGAGAGGGAGAGGGGAGAGAGGGGAGAGGGGAGAGGGGAGAGGGGAGGAGGGGGAGAGGGGAGAGGGGAGAGAGGGGAGAGGGGAGAGGGGAGAGGGGAGAGGGGAGGGGGAGAGGGGAGAGGGGGAGAGGGGAGAGGGGAGAGGGGAGGGGGAGAGGGGAGAGGGGAGGAGGGGAGGGAGGGGAGGGAGGAGGGGAGAGGGAGAGAGGGGAGGGGAGAGGGGAGAGGGGAGGAGGGGAGGGGAGAGGGATCTTTGATCATGTATCAGTAGTAACATCTCCCCTTGTGTGTGTGTGTGTGTGTGTGTGTGTGCAGGTTTGTGTTGGAGCAGTACAACGCTCTCTCCTGGCTCACTGTAGCCCCTCGTCTCAGGACACGCACCTCCTGTCTCCCTGTTCACTGGCCATGCTCACCCAGATGTACAACACCATCCTCACCTGCTATAGCAGGGCCTGGCCACCAGGGGGCGCCAGGAACCAGGCCCGCATGCACTTCCTCTGTCTGGCCACCAGGGGGCGCCAGGAACCAGGCCCGCCTGCACTTCCTCTGTCTGGCCACCAGGGGGCAGGACCACCCCAGCCTCTATCTGGGCTGCACAGCGAGGACAGACACACCAGGACCCTGTCAGGGCACCGTACCCCAGTGCACTTACCTTTAAAAGGGTTCTTGCAGATGTGATTTTGTGCCACTAAGTACTTCATCCTGAGGATGACGATGAGGAGGAGGGGGATGAGGAGGAGGGGGATGAGGAGGAGGGGGATGAAGATGAGGAGGGGGTATCTGCCTGCGTAGCCAGGCGTGTGTGAGACTCACCAGCAGGAGGGAGAGAAGAGAGGCGTGTTTACAGGAGGAACCCTCTCCACACAACCAGCCAACACACACACACAGCCAGCACACACACACACACAGCCAGCACACACACACACACACACAGCAGCACACACACACACACAGCCAGCACACACACACACACAACCAGCCAACACACACACAGCCAGTACACACACACACACACACACACAGCCAGCACACCACACACAGCCAGCACACACACACACACAGCCATTCGTCCACATTGGCATCCCACATGGATCATGTTTTACACACTGCTGTCGTCGGGCAGTTTAGTCACTCAAACACAGGCCGGTCTCTTAGCAACTCTCTTAGCAACTCCTTGTTCTGGAAACAGAAACTGTCTCCGCAGGAGATGCGGGGCCCAGTGTATGCTAGGTGACGACTCTACACATGTTTACAGTGTAAAACGAACATTTGCAAAAGAATCAAGACTATTTTAATAATGAAAATGAAAAGAAAGTCTACCAACTGATGTCAAGTTCTTTTCCAGCTTCAGCGTCAGTTGTCTTGGGAAGGGAAATGGAAATTGTCATTTTAAAAGGAAATTGTAACTTAATTTGTTAAAGATGCCATATTTATATAAGATATATCATGTCATATAAATTCAAATATATATGTATATAAATATATATTACCTCTTTGAAAACAGCCACTTATGATAGTGATTGGTGGAGGAGGTTTATATAACTTTGAGAGGCAAATACAGTATGGATATTTTATCAAAGACTGCATTTTAATTTGATCAATACTTTCATATTTTTTACAATTACTGCAATTTTCTTTTACCTTTTTTAATTTAATTTTAAGTGTAAGTTAAGGAAATTAATTTTTTGCAGGAAAGATATATTTATAAAATGTGTTTTTTTCTCCTGCTAAAGAAACTTGAATTAGGCAATAGAATTTAATTCTATTTGGACACACTTGTATATTTAAGTAATGCTGACTTTCAACGACATAGGAAAGGCTTCACCACACCAGCCTGATATTTGTACAATTCCTAGCATGACTGTACATACACTTTTCAGCTGTTTTTTGGAATTCTTAAAGCTGTACATTTCATGCCGGTTTGGTTTACTTTGTTCTCTAAGCGAATTCCTATAAAGTATTTTTTGCTGTGGGCTGTTTTGATAAAGACAGTTTCAAGTCTCGTTCCGAGGCGCCAGTGTTTTGACCTGTACAGCAAAGTACAAACCAGGACAAGTTTGCTAACTTTGTTACATTTGATGTTCGTTTAAACCTGAGAAGACATCTTCGACTTTTACAGCCTTTTTTAAAGTAAATTATTAAAACTCTTCAAAATGAATGTTTACTGAGTGTGATCTCTCCAACATGTCTGAGAGTTCTGCTCCACAGGTGCGAGTTCTGCTCCACAGGTGAGTTCTGCCTCCACAGTAGATCTGCGCTCCGCCCAGTCCAGTCTGCCTGGTGGATGTAGTGTTGATGTACAGCGTGCTATCTTGGAATAATTACAATAATATTGTCTTCATTTAGTAGGTTTTTTAAAAACGTCAACGTTTAGGGGAGATTCAAACCTTCAACCTCTTGATCTGTGAGGCCCTCTGTGACCAGGAGAGGAACCCAGCTGGATCAGGAGAGGAAACCAAGCTGGATCAGGAGAGGAACCCAGCTGGATCAGGAGAGGAACCCACGCTGGAACAGGAGAGGGAACCCAGCTGGAACAGGAGAGGAACCCAGCTGGATCAGGAGAGGAACCCAGCTGGATCAGGAGAGGAAACCAGCTGGAACAGGAGAGGAACCCAGCTGGATCAGGAGAGGAACAGCTGGAACAGGAGAGGAACCAGCTGGAACAGGAGAGGAACCAGCTGGAACAGGAGAGGAACCCAGCTGGAACAGGAGAGGAACCAGCTGGAACCCAGATGCTCCGGACCCAGAACAGAGAACACAAGCGGAACATCACTGCAGTATCAGAGCAGCTGTTCTCAAGGTCAACCCCTCGTTAACCCCTCGGGGTTGAGTGGATCTAATCACTGCAGAGCACTTCCTGTGTTGGAGGATAAAAGCCCCGGTCGGGAGCGTGAGGACATGTGGTCTAATGACACTCCGGAGAGAGAAAGGGACGAGAGGAGGAGAAAACAGATACACAGAGAGAGAGAGAGAGTCAATTTGAAAGTCAGGGTCAGATGAAGTACTCCAGACAAGGTATTGACTAACAATGAAACATCACTTGTCCACCTCACGAATAAGGACTGTCAGGCGATGAAGGGGTGAGGGAGAGAGAGAGGAGAGGTGGAGATGGACGGTGGACCCTGAATGCAGTGTGGATCTGAAGGGTCTCTCACAGCGAAGCAAGGCTGACTAATGTCCAGGACGACCAGCCCGCTGCCTCTAATTGACTGTGGCTCTTGGTGTTCGCCGAGCAGCCAGGCCTGTTAGAACATGTCCCTTCACCTGCTTCCTGTGTCCCTCACCTGCTTCCTGTGTGCCCGGCTCCACACAACACAATGGATGGCCTCTGTCCTCACAAAGCTGCTATAGGACACAATTAGCAGTCAATGACATCTCTGCCCACTTCAGCCAGGGCTTAGCTCAATACGTAGAAGCTTCCTCTATGGACTACACGCGCACACACACACGCATATACCACACACACACGCACACACACACACACACACACACACACACACACACACACACACACCACACACACACACACCCCGGCCCACCAGACACAACCCTCAGGTGAGGTCACTGTGGTCTCCACAGCAGTAGATACAACCATTTATGAATGGGACAAGAAGAAAAAAAATAGTCACACAAATTAGTTTCCAATTAAGGACAAAAAACTAACTATATTATTGTAATAATGTGTTCTGCTGCAGTCATGGCTATAACATGGTCTACATATTGTTCATCCAGCAGATGCTATAACATGGTCTACATGTTGTTCATCCAGCTGATACTATAACATGTCTACATGTTCATCCAGCTGATACTATAACATGTCTACATGTTCATCCAGCGATACTATACATGTCTACATGTTCATCCAGCTGATACTATAACATGTCTACATGTTCATCCAGCAGATACTATAACATGTCTACATGTTCATCCAGCTGATACTATAACATGTCTACATGTTCATCCAGCAGATACTATAACATGTCTACATGTTCATCCAGCAGATACTATAACATGTCTACATGTTCATCCAGCAGATACTATAACATGGTCTACATGTTGTTCATCCAGCTGATACTATAACATGTCTACATGTTCATCCAGCTGATACTATAACATGTCTACATGTTCATCCAGCAGATACTTTCATCCACAACAACGTACAAACGGAACATACGGAAAGTAGATCTGAAGGTGTTGCTGTGACGATGGCCAGTGTGTTGCTGTGAGATGGTGGCGTGTGCTGTGAATGTTAATGGTGTGGCTGTGTGGTGTGTGTGTGTCTGTGTGTGTGGTGTGTGTCTGTGTGTGGTGTGTGTGTGTGCGGTGGTGTGTGTGTGTGGGTGGGTGTGTGTGTGTGGTGTGTGTGTGTGTGTGTGTGTGTGTGTGTGGTGTGTGTGTGTGTGTGGGTGTGTGTGTGTGTGTGTGTGGTGTGTGTGTGAGACTTCCTCATTATGGGCTGATTCGGAATGAACTAGACTTGAACCCCATTATGCAAAACACACACACATAGCCAGCCTCTCTCCACACACACACACACACACATAGCCAGCCTCTCCACACACAAACACACACACCACACACACATAGCCAGCCTCTCACACACAACACACACACACACACACACACAGTGCCGCCTCACACACACACACAGTCAGCCTCACACACACACACCCACAGTCGCCTCACACACACACACACACACACAGCTCAGCACCTCACACACCACAAAGCCAGCCTCACACACAACCACACACACAACCACAGTCGGCCTCACACACACACACACACAGTCAGCCTCACACACACACACACACACCAGTCAGCCTCACACACACACACACACACACAACACACACAAGTCACCTCACACACACACACACAAAACACACACACACAGTCAGCCAAATCAACACAAACAAACAAACACACAGGCAACCACACACCACACACACACACACACACACACAGTCAGCCACACACACACACACACACACACAGCCTCAGACACACACACCACAAACAACACATCACACACACACACCACATCACCAACACACAGTCAGACAGCCACACACACACACACCACACACACACACACACACACAGTCAGCCACACACACACACAGTCAGCCACACACACACACCACACACACGTCTGTGCAGGAGGGGTGTCTGTGAGGCGTCTGTCCATCGCAGCCTTCCACTCTTCGTCAAGAGCAACGTGGAGGGTCTGACCCGCAGCCCAGACACTCCAGGGGTCATGGTGGGGTCACGGCTGCAGCTTTGGGGGGTTGAGGTGGAGGTGGAGGGGGTGGAGGGGATGGGGTGAGGGGGTTGGGGTTGGGGGTGGAGGGGGATGGGGGTGGGTGGGGGGGATGGGGGTGAGGTGGGGTGGGGGGTGGGTGAGGTGATGGGGTGGGTGAGGTGACAGGTGTGGAGTCTGATCCACTACCATCTACGAACAGCTAGTCATTTTCTGGCTCGGGTGGCCTGTAGGCTATACGTACCAGAGAAGTGAGTTTATCCGATCTACGCCAGCTACACCTATAATATTGCTCTTTCTCAAACTTCCTGTGTGTAAGAGTTCTCCAGATTGATTTTCTGCCGTACTTTACATGCACTGTGTTTATTTGTGACAATGGATAGAAGCGTCTGATAAATAACAAGTCAAATACAGTTTTAATCTGCCAGATGGTTACTGGGAGGTTTGGCTCCTGGGGAGAATAGTCTAGTCCACACGGGGAGGCATACATCGGTTTTGTTTAAAGCGTTCCTGCCGAAGCCACGGAACATCTATCACAGCGACAGCTGTTTGAAAACTTCTGATTCTCGCCTCGCGAGGCTCTCCAACTCCGCGCTGCATTTGCATAAATAGTTTTTGTTACGCGGGTTCCTAATAGAGAGGAAGGGCAAAGTTGCCGTTTGTCTTCCTGTAAATCTCTCAGTTGGGTTGATTCATCCTTCAGGACTAACTCCACCAAACACTTCAGCCAAAGTAATACCGGAAGATGAAAGCGCTGCGGACTTCAAAGCCGCCCGCGTTTATCCTCTCGCGCGTTTAGATAAAAGATTAGATCACGTGCGAAATGAAACAACAATCTGACATTTCTTTTTTTTAATTAAAAGTTTAATTCCACTTTTCTTTTCTCGTGAATAGGACTACGTGTGGCGAAATATCTAACATTACCAGGGATGTAGAATGCAGTGTGAAAGAATGGAATCTAACAGAAATCTCCACCTTCTGTTCGGTCCTATCCACACGTGAAAGGTCGGGTAAGTGAAGACCAAAGCATTTACAAAACCCAGTAACACTAACCCTTATCCTTTTGGGCTAAAGAAATAAGTACCTAACCTAGGTTATTCATTATGGAGAATGATCAGGGCAGGGTTATGTATCAGTCGAAACCGAACACACCTCACTCATGCAATCAATCAGACCCTGTCATCACAGAGAACCGAACTGCTGATTAATGACAACCGTGAACGGTTGAGAGATTATAATTATGATAAAGTACGGGATGGAATGCATTCCTGAACAAGAGGCCGCGTGTGAATGGGAGTTCGTGTTGCAGCAGTACCCCTGGGTGCCGCCAGGGGGAGATGTTGCTCTACAGATCACAGGGAGGCGCGTCTCTGTAAGGCAGAAGAACCAGACGTAGGAGAGAGGCTCGTGTGAAAGCAGGCCTTCTGCGCCCTCGGGACATCAAGATGACACCCAATGGTATTCTTAATGAGTGTGGTCAGAATTAACCAATGGGTGTAGGCTCGCACACACACAGGGAAATGCTAGATAAATAGAAGAGTTAGCTTCGGGTTCTGCTGCTAGTTCATTCAAGTTGCATTAGAAAACAGGCTTGAAATGAAGCCCTGTTTCTGCCCTCTGGTCGTCACACAGCACTGCTCTATTAGGTTGATCTCCATGCATAATCTTCATGGCCATATTTCCAATCTTCCACGGCCAAAATCTGCCCAGGTCGACTGAATGAGACATTCGTTCTTTATTCTCTCCTCGCTCTTCCCTCTCCTCCTCTCCTCCCCCTGTCCTCGCCTCCTCTCCTCCTCCCCCTGTCCTCTCGCTCCCCCTCTCCTTTCCTCCCCCCTCCTCTCCGTCCTCTCTCCTCCCCCTCACTGTCTCCCCCTCACCTCTCCTCCCCCTCCTCTCCGATCCTCCCCCTCCCTCCTCCTCCTCCTCTCCCTGCCTCCCCCTCCTCCTCCTCCTCCCATCTCAAACCCTTTCAGTTTTGAGCTCCCAAAAAGCTAACTGTAATATTCTTTCTAAATCTTTTGTGGCCATGAATTTGCAAACAAACAAACGTGTGTCTTGTCAGTGTTGCTGCCCATACTGATGGACATGCAGCTTAACGAGGAGGGCTCTGTCCTCTCTCAGCCCTTTAAAGACCTTCCTATGAAGGGAATATTTCACTCCCACCCTCAACACGCTGGCTATCGATGTCAACATTCTCTGATTGGATTCATCAATAACATCCACCCAGAGAGACAGAGAGAGAGAGAGGGGGGAGAGAGAGGAGGGAGAGAGAGAGAGGAGAGAGAGAGGAGGAGGGAGAGAGAGGAGAGATTAGATAGTGGAGAGAGGAGGGAGATAAAAGTGAGAGAGAGAGAAATGAGAGGGCGAGATGAGAGAGACTTGTATCAAACAACTACACACACCCAGAGAACGTAATCCAGCAAGTTTCCTAAAAACCTTGTAGCTAGGTAGTGTGTACCCTCCACCCTGCCCTCCCCTGCCCTCTCCCCTCCCCCCCCCTCCCCCCGTCTCGATGATCGTCTGTCACCAGACCCTGCAGAGGAGAGCTCAGCTCCCCTGAGCAGTTACACATGTGGCTCCCTTACACACACAGGCCAGACAACACACACGTGTGTGTAAGGGTGTGTGTGTGTGTACGTGTCAATGTGTGTGTGCGCTCGTGTGTATGTGTGTGTAGGGTGTGTGTGCCTGATATGTGAGTGTGTGTGTGTGTGTGTCAGTATGTATATGTCTGTGTGTGTGTGTGTGTGTTTGTGCCTGATGTGTACGTGTGTGTGTATTAGTCATCGGACATGTCCAATCATAACGGTGGGAAACACAAACACGATGTTTGTGGCTAATGCGATGATTCCTCCGTTCGTTCAGCAAAGACGATGAAGACTACACCCTGTAATTACTCTGGTTTCTAGACAAGCCACCGTGTTTAGCTCAACGGAATATCAGACAAGCCGCTGTGTTTAGCCAACGGAATATCACTGTCTGAATGTGACATCAAATATACAATTTAAAGAGCACGAGCTAATACCCTGCCGCGTTTGGATTCATTAGTTTTGTTGATTTTAATTTCAGGGACAAAAGAACAACAGTAGCTAGCTGGAGGAGTCATTTCTGGGCCTTTTCGTTTGAGAGATTTACAATAAATGTTTAGAAATAGGCAAAAAAAAGGTGTTGTCTTGTTTCTCTTTTAAATTACTTACTGTATTTACATTTTTTATATTCCAAATTACAGTGAAGAAATATCTAACTGCCGAATTGTTAAGAAACAATAAACAAAAGTAGGCTATTAATGTTAGACTAACTAATGTCTACATTAAACGAACCCTAGAAGGTCATGTCACTTTGTAGCTGATGCTTTACAGTGACAGTGTCGCGTTACAATTGATTGTAAAAGTGGAGTAAAATATCTCTGAGCACCAGAGATAAGACCTTCCATGCGGACTGAGAAAAGCTTCTTGCAAACATCTTATTGAACTGCGAGCTGCAGCGCGAGACGATTCGATGGTGAGATTACCGCCTTTATTCTTCCTCAAACTCGTGCAGGCTCAGATTCACGTGCCCTGATATTAAGGAACAAATATTTACATTAAAACTTGATCAGTTTTATGAGCGTACTGTTGTAGGCTATTGTTACATTGTGGTGTAATTTAAGAAAGTAATAGCCTAATGTTACATTAAATAATCACATTCAAATATGGTTTTATCTTTATATTGAAACGTTATTTTTGATTCAAATATTAAACATATTTTGGTTCCATGTCGGTCACATGTGGATTGTGTTTATAAACTGTCTACATGCAATAGTTTTTAAAATCCTAAAATCCAATAAGTAGCCTAGGCTAATAGCCTATATGATCTCAAAATAAACTTATTTTCAACAAAGATGAGACAAATACACACACTCTTTTCGACCAAAATGCACACGTTAACAATAATCTAAATTACTTAATCCAGATGTACATTTTTTGAAATCATGTTTTGTCATAGAAACCACTGAATCGCTCTTTTCTGCAGGATTAACCAAGACCCGTCCCGTAGACCTGAACCCCGCAGTCACTAATTGAAGATGACAGCTTTTCAAACGATCTCCAAGAGCTGGCCATCTGAACTTGTTGAAACTATTTGAAGAAAAAAACCATCTTCTCAAACGGTGCCTTTTAACGTCTCCTCTTCTCCCCAGTAAATGGGTCGTGGAGCTCGTGCAGCGCGTGCGGGTGAGGGAAGATGGCGGGGTCACGAGAGAAGTTCCTGGGTTTCCTAGGAGAAGGTAAGTGAGGGGATGTTATTGTTGCAATTTCATTTCAAAGATCCATTTCTTTCTCGTAGGTTTCCGGAGAGGTAGCTTTTGATTTTTTTAATCATCAAAGTGACCCGAGATCCAGACACAAATATGGCCGTTTACTTTCTTTGTAATTAAAGCCACTCAAGTTAGGGTATGAACTCCTCTTTCATAAAAAAAGAGTATATTCATTTAATTATAAGGCCACATATTCCTAGGTTTATTAGAGATGAATGAAATGTGTCTATTTATTTTTGGATAGACATTATTAGGCCTATCAATGCATCAAAACGTTCATTAAAAAAAATTGGCAACAGTAAAAAAAATTGTGAAACTAATCAGAATTTATATTTTGGAATAACAATTCTTCTAATAGCTTACTTTACATTGGCTACACAAGCAGATATTTAGCTCTCAAATGAATGTAGACTAACTAGAAAAGAAACCTCAGAACACAAGACTAATTGAATATCGCCTGTTCTGATTTTTCCCCGACAACCCGCTGAGGATTCAACCACTGTATGGCGCTACGGCACCATCGTATCATATTCATAATCATATTCATATTCGAAATATGACAATAGAAAATTCCATACAATAATAGACTCGTATCAAAGGTATAATTGCAATAATTATGAGACATTATAATTGTTACAAGGCTTATGTTTATTTATAATTGTTGCTTATGTTCAATAATATACCTATTGTTATTAAATGTATGCATTTATATGTTGTTTTAATGAAGCGTTTCATTGAATATTTAATTTTATTTCAGGCAACTGACTTTTTTCAGTTGCAGGTATTCAGCATACAGGACTCCTATATTTAACCGAAAATACGAATCCATTTAATTGGCCAACCCATTATATATATTTTGTTGGTATTTTCAACACCAAAAATCCTAAACCAAACACATAAAAAATACAGTTTGGATAACGTAACGTTTGGATATTTGTGTCTAAATTAACAAGTAATATTTAGAACATTTGCACTGTGAAGAGAAGAAAACGCTATGTGGTTTATTCAACATTTTATTTTTGCACAAACGTGACCTAAACTAGAAAAATAAATACAGTCGATGGTTAAGAATTTAAGTAGTCTTTTACACAAACAATTCCATTATATTCTTAAGATCTATTTAGAATTATTTCGGAAAATCATGCCTTTTTTTATTTAGTTTAGCCTACTTAAAATAATATATTTGAAAGGTGTAACTGGTTCTGTGTCTGTTCAATGTCTTTCCGTCATTTAGGCTACACCAGAAGCCAACTACCATCACGCGTAATTTGAGCTGAACATTGTCTATCATATCGCCTTGTTCAGTTGACCAGAACTTGAGAGTTTACAGAAAAGAACGTCTGATTTCTCTCTCGTAACTACACGGTCTCAGCCGCTGAGCCGCAGAAAACACTTCGCCAGCCAAAATGCTGTGCTGCATCGCGTGGTTGCGGCAGAGCTCATCGTGTGATTGGTCTAGACTCACACTCACACACACACACGCACGCACAGCACACACACGCGCTCAAGCAGAAGGGCCTCCCGGTAGCGGTGTCCAGTGTGGCAGCGACTCTGGATTGGGAGGGAGAAGGATTCCAAGTCATCTGTCCCCAGACACTATCACTGATATGGCACCAACTGGTGTTCCTCAAATTACAGCAGCCTGGAACTGCTAGAGCTACATCTCCCCTCCTCTCGTCTCCCCCCCTCCCTCTCTCAGTCTCTCTCTCTCTCTCTCCTCTCCATCGCTCTCAGTACTCCTCGTCTCCTCTCTCCTGTCTCTCTCTCGTCTCTCTCCTCTCTCTCTGTCTCTCTCACTCTCTCTCTCTCTCTCTCTCTCGCTCTGTCTCTCTCCTGTCTCTCCCTCTACGCTTCTCTCTGTTCTCTCTCTCCTCTCTCTGTCTCCTTCTCTCATCTCTCTCACCCCGCCCTTCTCCCTCCTGTCTCTCCCCCCCTTACCTCCTCCCTGTCTCTCTCTCTCTCGCCCCCCTTACTCTCCCTCCCTGTTCTCTCTCTCCCTCCCTTACTCTCTCTCTGCCCTCTCCTCCTCGCCTCTCTTACTCTCCCTCCCCCTCTCTCTCTCTCCCCCCCTTACTCTCCCTCCCTGTCTCTCTCTCTCTCCCCCCTTACTCTCCCTCCCTGTCTCTCTCCCCCCTTCCTCCCCCCTCACTCTCTCTCCTTTCTCTCTCCCCCCTTACTCTCCCTCCCTCTCTCTCTCTCTCCCCCCTTACTCTCCCTCCCTGTCCTCTCTCTCTCTCCCCCCCTTACTCTCCCTCCCCTTTCTCTCTCTCTCCCCCCTTACTCTCCCTCCCTCTCCTCTCTCCCCCCTTACTCTCCCTCCCTGTCTCTCTCCCCCCCCTTACTCCCTTGCCCCCTGTCTCTCGCCCCCCTTACTCTCCCTCCCTCTCTCTCTCTCTCCTCCTCTCGCCCCCCTTACCTCTCCCTCCCTGTCTCTCTCCCCCCTTACCTCTCCTCCCTCTCTCTCTCTCTCTCTCTCCCCCCTTCCTCTCCTCTCCCTCCCTGTCTCTCTCTCCTCTCCCCCCTTACTCCTCCCTCCCTTTCCTCTCTCTCTCTCTACTTCCTCTCCCTCCCTGTTCTCTCTCTTACTCTCCCTCCCTGTCTCTCTCCCCCCCCTTACTCTCTCCCTCCCTCTCTCTCTCCCCACCTTCCTCTCCCTCCCTTTCTCTCTCCCCCCTCCTCTCCCTCCCTTTCTCTCTCTCTCTCCTCTCCTCTCTCCCTCCCTTTCTCTCTCTCTCTCCTTCTCTCCCTCCCTTTCTCTCTCCCCCCCTTACTCTCCCCTCCCTCTCTCCTCTCTCCCCCTTCACTCTCCCTCCCTTCTCTCTCTTACTCTCCCTCCCCCGTCCTGCTCCCCCCTTACTCTCCCTCCCTTCTCTCTCTCTCCTCTCCCCCCTTCCTCTCCCCCCCCTTTCTCTCTCTCGTCCTCTCCCTCCCTTTCTCCTCTCTCCCCCCTTCCTCTCGCCTGCCCTATCTCTCTCTCCCCCCCTTACTCTCTCTCCCGTCCCTTTCTCTCTCCCCCCTTACTCTCCCTCCCTCCTCTCTCTCGCAATCTCTCTCTCCCCCCCTTCCTCTCCCTCCCTGTCTCTCTCTCCCCCCTTACTCTCCCTCCCTTTCTCTCTCCCCCCTTACTCTCCCTCCCTTCTCTCTCCCCCCTACTCTCCCTCCCTGTCTCTCTCCCCCCCCTTACTCTCCCTCCCTGTCTCTCTCTCTCCCCCCTTCCTCTCCCTCCCTTTCTCTCTCCTGCCCCCCTTACTCTCCCTCCCTGTCTCTCGCTCCCCCCTTCTCTCCCTCCCTGTCTCTCTCCCCCCTTACTCTCCCTCCCTTTCTCTCTCCCCCCTTACTCTCCCTCCCTGTCTCTCTCTCCCAGCCATGCTCCCCTGTTGGAAGCTGGGCAGGGTGTGTTTTGGCAGCAGAGACGGTGGATGTGTGGTCAGATGTCTGTCTCAGTAGTGTGACGGCATCCTCCCCCTCCCCCCCCATCTCTCCCCTCCCCATCCCTCCCTCCCATCCCTCCCTCCCCTCACCTCCCTCCCCTCACCTCCCTCCCCTCCCTCCCCTCCCCTCCCTCCCCTCCCTCCCTCCCTCCCTCCCTCCCTCCCTCCCTCCCTCCCTCCCTCCCTCCCTCCCTCCCTCCCTCCCTCCCTCCCTCCCTCCCTCCCTCCCTCCCTCCCCTCCCTCCCTCCCTCCCTCCCTCCCTCCCTCCCTCCCTCCCTCCCTCCCTCCCTCCCTCCCTCCCCATCTCTCCCCTCCCCATCCCTCCCACTCCCTCCCTCCCCTCCCCTCCCTCCCCATCCCTCCCAGCCTCCATCAGGACCAGGACAGAGTTAAGATTATTCAGTTGAATTTGGACCCCTGGAGTGCAAATCACAACCCTGGGATTCACATCCTGTTGGTGGATGTTTTGACACAACTACTTCTGGTCCAGGTGGCTGACTCTCCATAGGAACTATAGGCCAAGTTTAGCCCAGGTTTAGCCCAGGTTTAGCCCAGGTTTAGCCCAGGTTTAGCCTAGGTTTAGCCCAGGTTTAGCCCAGGTTTAGCCTAGGTTTAGCCCAGGTAGATCTGTTGCAGAGGTGGAGTGTGGGAGGGAGGGAGAGGGAGCGTGAGAGAGAGCGTAGGGGAGGGAGGGAGGAGTTGAGGCCTGTCTTCATGTTCTGTAGCTGAGACATGGCAGGTATGTCCTCCTGTATGTTTAACATGACAGCTAGTGTGTTGTATGTTCAGGGTGAACACACACACAAACACACACGCATGCGTGCTATCGCTAACACAAACTCACACAGACACACACACACGTGATAACACAAGCTGATATACTTACTATATTTTTGCTTATCATAGATGTAATCTATGTTCTGTGTACTTATATGTTATGTTATGCCAGGTTGTTTTGCGTTGTCTTGTCCTAAGAATTTCAGTGCCCAGTCTGACCCTGTGTTGTTCTGTGCATCTGACAATAAAAGACTTGAGCTATATACATTTACATGCACACTCATTCACATGCACACACAACTACCAGACACAGTGTAAAGTACCATATCAGCTACCAGACACAGTGTAAAGTAACTGCTCAGCTACCAGGCACAGTGTAAAGTACCATCTCAACTACCAGACACAGTGTAAAGTAACATATCCGCTACCAGACACAGTGTAAAGTAACATCTCAGCTACCAGACACAGTGTAAAGTAATATCTCAGCTACCAGACACAGTGTAAAGTAACATCTCAGCTACCAGGCACAGTGTAAGTAACATCTCAGCTACCAGACACAGTGTAAAGTAACATCTCAGCTACCAGGCACAGTGTAAAGTAACCACATCTCAGCTACCAGACACAGTGTAAAGTAACATATCAGCTACCAGACACAGTGTAAAGTAACATCTCAGCTACCAGACACAGTGTAAAGTAACCACATCTCAGCTACCAGACACAGTGTAAAGTAACCACATCTCAGCTACCAGACACAGTGTAAAGTAACATCTCAGCTACCAGACACAGTGTAAAGTAACATCTCAGCTACCAGACACAATGTAAAGTAACATCTCAGCTACCAGACACAGTGTAAAGTAACATCTCAGCTACCAGACACAGTGTAAAGTAACATCTCAGCTACCAGGTAACAATATTATTCTCCAGCTTCCATGCTTGCTTGGTTACCGGACAGAGTGGGGGTGATTTATGAGCTTGCGCTGGATTGGCTGGACAGCTTGGCACAGTGATGAAAACCCAGCTAGGCACAGGAGACACTGTGTGTGTGTGTGTGTGTGTATGTGTGTGTGTGTGTGTGTGTGTGTGAAGCGTGTGTCTGTGTGTGTAAGAACGATATATGTTCCATGTTACGTATTGAAGTGCATCCACCCATCCATCCTGAGTCCAGTCTCTCTCTCCCCTCTCCCTCCACCCAGCCCCTGGCCCCCCTGCCTCACACAGACCCCCCCCCCTCACACAGACCCCCCCCCCTCACACACACCTACCTCTCTCAGACCCCGGGCATGACTACAGGCATGAGGCTGGACATGTTTCATCTCTCCCCGTCCTCTCTCTCCTCCCTTTGTCATCCTGCTTCACAGCGTTCTCTCCAACCTTGCACATTCTCCTGACCATCAGTGGGAATGCAATCAATTTGTGCTGAGGGCAACTGATGCTTTGTGATGCTCTGTATTGTGAGGTGGCTTCAGAGCCGGGGATTGTGGGTAGTGAGGCGGGGCGGTGAGACCACTCTGCAGATCAACAATGTCACCCCTCAATAAGGTCTCTATCAGATGTGTGTGTGAGTGTGTGCTCTTCTTAAGTGCGTGTGTGTATGTGTGTTTGCCCTTATTTCGTGTATGTGTGTGTGTGTGTGTGTGTGTGTGTGTGTGTGTGTGCGAGTGATTCAACACCCTCCTCAGCACCCCCACGCACTTCAGCACACACTCTCCTTGCCCTGCTTTCTCAACAAAGACACAACCTTTTGTGTGGCATATTCCATATCCTCCTCTGTGCTTTACAGCTTCACACACACACTCCACATCCCCCCCTACACACACACACACACTCCACACCCCCCCCTACACACACACACACACTCCACACCCCCCCTACACACACACACACACTCCACACCCCCCCCCTACACACACACACACACTCCACACCCCCCCCTACACACACTACCCCCCCCTCCTCCTCCGAGCACGCACCCAGATCAAAGACACTGAACTTAGAGGGACATTTTATAACAAACCCCATAGCGCCACTAACCCATATGTGTGTGTGGTGGGCTTTCATTTGGAATAACCTTCAGTTGCATAGAGGACACACTCTGTGTCACTCTCCCGCACAAAGACAGCCGAAATAAGTGCAGGCTTTTTTCAGACGGATGATTGAAATCAATTAGTGGATGAGAACTGAGAGACTGGGTGCAAGCAGGGAACCAGGGTGCAACAGAGAGAACACACTGTTTACCTCTCTCCCTGTGTGTGTGTGTGTGTGTGTGTGTGTGTGTGTGTGTGTGAGACACTGTCTACCTCTCTCCCTGTGTGTGTGTGTGTGTGTGTGTGTGTGTGTGTGTGACACACTTTCTACCTCTCTCCCTGTGTGTGTGTGTGTGTGTGTGTGTGACACACTTTCTACCTCTGTCACTGTGTGTGTGTGTGTGTGTGTGTGACACACTGTCTACCTCTCTCCCTGTGTGTGTGTGTGTGTGTGTGAGACACTGTCTACCTCTCTCCCTGTGTGTGTGTGTGTGTGTGTGTGTGTGTGTGTGAGACACTGTCTACCTCTCTCCCTGTGTGTGTGTGTGTGTGTGTGTGTGTGTGTGTGTGAGACACTGTCTACCTCTCTCCCTGTGTGTGTGTGTGTGTGTGTGTGAGACACTGTCTACCTCTCTCCCTGTGTGTGTGTGTGTGTGTGTGAGACACTGTCTACCTCTCTCCCTTTTGTGTGTGTGTGTGTGTGTGTGTGTGTGTGTGACACGCTTTCTACCTCTCTCCCTGTGTGTGTGTGTGTGTGTGTGTGTGACACACCTTCTACCTCTCTCCCTGTGTGTGTGTGTGTGTGTGTGTGTGTGTGTGTGTGAGACACCTTCTACCTCTGTCACTGTGTGTGTGTTCAGGAGCGTTGGTGTTCACAGTGGGATCTCCACAGGGGGGCTTCTCCTCCTCCTGATTGGCTGCTTCTACCTCTGGCCTATCATGGATCAGTGGGTTACTGTAGGGTCAGGGGTGATAGGTCAAGGTGTTACTCTAGGGTCAGAGCTGATATGTTGAAACATGCTAAAGACACTGTATCTATCTCATCTATCATATCTACCTCTCACACATCCTCCTGTTCTGCACTGATCTGATTGATGGTTTTGGCATTTTACCAGAAGCACTCACCGTCCTTTTCCCCTTCACAATAACAACACAACAAACACAACACAACAAAGACCCTTTCAATTGTACTTACCCCCCCCCCACACACAGAGACAGCAGGGGAGGGGGCAGGATCAGAGGGCATCAGGGGCTAAAGTGGCTGTGTCTCTGGGCCTCTCAGAGCCCAGCGGGGCTAATGAGGACCGTGCTTTAGGAAGCAAAGATAAACATTATTTCTGGCATATCGTCCCCTCCAGCTCAGTATTTACGGCCTCAGCTTTTGTGCGCTGGGAGCTAATAATGCTTCAAAAAAAAGAGGAGGGAGAGAAGAGAAGAGAAGATGGAAGAGAGAGAGGGGTAAAGAGGATGAGAGAGGTAGAGAGGATGAGAGGCAGAGAGAGGCAGTGAGAGGATGAGAGAGCAAGAGATGTAGAGAGGATGGAGCGAGGAGAGAGATGTAGAGAGGATGAGAGGCAGAGCGATGTAGAGAGGATGAGAGCAGAGAGAGGCAGTGAGAGGATGAGAGGTAGAGAGAGGTAGAGAGGATGAGAGAGGCAGAGAGATGTAGAGAGGATAGAGGCAGAGAGAGGCAGTGAGAGTATGAGAGAGGCACAGAGATGTAGAGAGGATGAGAGAGAGGAGAGATGTAGAGAGGATGAGAGGCAGAGAGAGGCAGTGAGAGGATGAGAGAGGCAAAGAGATGTAGAGAGGATGAGAGAGAGGAGAGAGATGTAGAGAGGATGAGAGAGGCAAAGAGATGTAGAGAGGATGAGAGGTAGAGAGAGTAGAGAGGATGAGAGAGAGGGAGAGAGATGTAGAGAGAGGATGAGAGGCAGAGAGAGGCAGTGAGAGGATGAGAGAGGCAGAGAGATGTAGAGAGGATGAGAGAGAGGAGAGAGATGTAGAGAGGATGAGAGGCAGAGAGAGGCAGTGAGAGGATGAGAGAGGAGAGAGATGTAGAGAGGATGAGAGGTAGAGAGATGTAGAGAGGATGAGAGGCAGAGAGAGGCAGTGAGAGATGAGAGAGGCAGAGATGTAGAGAGGATGAGAGAGGCAGAGAGATGTAGAGAGGATGAGAGAGAGGAGAGAGATGTAGAGAGGATGAGAGAGAGGAGAGAGATGTAGAGAGGATGAGAGAGAGGAGAGAGATGTAGAGAGGTGAGAGGCAGAGGAGCAGTAGAGATGAGGAGAGAGCGAGAGAGATGTGAAGGATGAGAGTAGAGGAGAGAGATGTAGAGAGGATGAGAGGAAGAGAGAGGAGAGAGAGGATGAGAGGAGAGAGATGTAGAGAGAGGAATGAGAGAGAGAGAGATGTAGTAGAGGATGAGAGAGAGAGAGAGAGATGTAGAGAGGATGAGAGTAGAGAGAGGCAGGAGAGGATGAGAGAGGCAGAGAGATGTAGAGAGATGAGAGAGAGGAGAGAGATGTAGAGAGGATGTGGAGAGTGAGTGGAGAGATGGAGAGAGGATTGCGAGGGAGGGGGTTGGGGGGGGGGGGGGGTGGGTGGGGGGGGGGGGGGGGGGTGGGGTGGGGGGGGGGTTGGGGGGGGGGGAGAGAGATGTAGTGAGGATTGAGAGAGTGAGAGAGATGTAGAGAGATGAGAGAGCGGAGAGAGATGTAGAGAGGAGAGAGATGTAGAGAGGATGAGAGGCAGAGAGATGTAGCGAGATGAGAGAGAGGAGAGAGATGAGAGATGGATGAGAGGTAGAGAGATGTAGAGCAGAGATGAGAGGTAGAGAGAGGTGAGTGCTGCCATCCTCTAGCCTCTAACTCGCCGTCGTGGTAACACTCCAACAGGACATCAAACCACCGCCCTCTTGAACCCCGGCCAGCAATCATGTACCACCCTCAGGAGAGTAGATGGGATCGGGTCAGTTGGAGGACGCTTGCTGCGTGCAGCGCTGCGCGGACTCGGAGTCCCCTACAGACGTGCGCATGAGATCTGAGGGCAGGGTACGCGTACCGAGGGACGACGAGGGCACGGCTCAGAGACGAGAGGACGGTTGAGAGCGCTGCGGAGGACGTGGACGATGAGAGAGAGGGAGAGTGGCCGGAGAGGGGACTGAGGGAGTGATGGGGAGAGAGCTGAGAGCGGCCGAGAGGCTCGACGTGAGGGACGAGGCGACTGCACTGATGTAGTATGTGATGATTGAGGGGACCTGCTGAATTTGGGAGTTGTACTGTCCCACCCTGATGTTTTCGGAGGGACGAGGGAGGTGTTGAGAGGGTCTGGTGATGTTTTCGCGGATACGTGATCGCGCGAGAGCCCGGGAGAGAGATCGTAGAGGGAGATCAGAGGGGGAGCACGTAGGGGCACGACGGAGAGATAGGAGAGGGATGCGAGAGGGAGGGATGGGATGGGAGGGAGGGACTGGAGCGCGGAGAGAGCGGAGACGAGCCGGGAGAGATCGAGGCTGTCCCGCTCTTCCTCGCTGCTTTCTGACGATCCGAGAGATGGGCAGGGAGGGATGAGTCGAGGGACGAGATGATGGGAGCAAGATGAGGGATGAGAGGGAGGCGTGAGGGCAGAGAGGCGGGCGGAGCGCAGGTAGGACGCGCACGACGGAGGATGGTGAGGCGTTTCACTCTGTCGAGAGTGTGTTCGACGTGTTGATGAGCTGCAGAGTCGAGAGGGAGTGAAGGAGTGAGATAGCGAGGAGAGGGACGGCAGGAGGTGAGGACGGTACGGATGCTGAGGAGGGGGAGGAGGAGGAGCGGAGAGGAGGAGGCGGGTAAGAACTATTGTGTACGAGCATCAGTGGTGTAGCGAGACTCCACGGCTGCTCTGGGTCCTAATATCAACGTACACCTTAACCTTAATAAGCCTATAGGGTCATTAACATCAGCCCATGTCCACACCACACACACACACACCCACACACACGCACAGCAGACAGACAAACAGACTGTTCATTATCCAGACTAGCCCTGTGCTCACGTGTGTACTGTGTGTGTGTATGGTGTGTACATGTGTGTGTGTGTACAATGTGTGTACATGTGTGTGTGTACGGTTGTTGGTGTGGTGTGTACATGTGTGTGTGTGTAATGTGTGTGTGTACGGTGTGTACGTGTGTGTGTGTGTACGGTGTGTACATGTGTGTGTGTACGGTGTGTACAGTGTGGTGTGTGTACGGTGTGTACATGTGTGTGTGTGTGTGTACGGTGTGTACATGTGTGTGTGTACGTGTGACAGTGTGTGTGTGTCTACATGTGTGTTGACGTGCATGGACAGGAGACGTCCATGGAGAAAGGCAGAAGGCAGAAGGAGAACGTCTGACGTTCTGGATGAGACAGAGAGCTGAGTGATGGAGACAGACTGAGAGACGTTCCTGATCACCATGGCCGTATATGAGGGACAGTTTGAAATTTCTGCATCAAAAAGTAGCCTGGTGAATGCACTACGTATCTGTAGTATCTTTTTGTATTAATATGATGTGAGGTCCGGTTACCAGTGTGACACTTAAGCATGTTTACTTTTACTGAAGTATATATGTCAGAGCAGTCTTTATAAACATGAGTATCTGTACTTCTACTTGATAGAAGCTGGGCTGGACACCAGAGAGAGGCCAGAGAGACACCAGAGAGAGACCAGAGAGACACCAGAGAGACACCAGAGAGACACCAGGACACACCAGAGAGACACCAGAGAGACACCAGAGAACACCAGAGAGAGACCAGAGAGACACCAGAGAGACACCAGAGAGACACCAGAGAGACACCAGGGAGACCAGAGAGACCGAGAGAGACCAGAGAGACACCAGAGAGACACACCAGAGAGACACCAGAGAGACCAGGAGAGGACACCAGAGAGAGACCAGAGAGACACCAGAGAGACACCAGAGAGACACCAGAGAGAGACCAGAGAGAGACCAGAGAGACACCAGACACACCAGAGAGAGACCAGAGAGACACCAGAGAGACACCAGAGAGACACCAGAGAGAGACCAGAGAGACACCAGAGAGACACCAGAGAGACACCAGAGAGACACCAGAGAGACACCAGAGTGACACCAGAGAGAGACAGCCCCAGGTGATGTGTGAGTTCAGCATAGGCATTCATAGTGTTATTAGCCCGCCCACTGCCAGAGCCTGTCTTTATGAGGTGGTGTTATGTTTACGGGGCGAGAAGGGTAAGTGCAGGTTAGGAGAGGCTGGGTGAGCTGGTCGACAGGCACCAGGGACACGCCACATCTAACCCGAACCCCCCATCTCAGGGACACACACTACCACACACACACACACCACACACACACACCACCACACACACACCACACAAACACACCACCACACACACAGTACCAGAAACACCACATTCAGGGCACCCCCCACCATCTTTAGGCCCCCCACCATCCAGGGACACGCCCCCATCTCAGGGCCCCAATAGCAGGGGCCACACGAGTCACCCCAGGAACAAGGACCCCCACAAACCACACACTACACTAGCAAAGCATCCACACGACAATAGCCACACAAAAACATCCAAAAAAACAAACACCAAACAAGCACACTACCAACCGAGTCACCAACAGACAGGACCCCCAAACACACAAACAACACAGACGACAACACACACCACATCACACACAACACACACCACAAACATACACACACACCACACACCACACCACCACACACCACACAAACACCACACACACCCACACACACACGATCACACACAAACACGAACCACCACACCACTTCCTACCCCCCAAACACAAAACCACACTGCCCTTTCCACAACTCACAACAACCCACAATCACACACACACACAACACAACACACACACACACACACACACCAAACACACACACCACACTACCATCCTAGTCAGGGTTAGTAGTCAGTCTGAAGCTGAACAGGGTGAATATGCAGCAGGATCTCCTGGTCGTACAAACCTCCACTGCCACCTAAACTCAGTAGTATCAGCCCCAAGACTAGCAATTAACTCCCCTCCCTCCCTCCCTCCTTCCCCCTCCCTTGGTCTCCATCCTGCCCCTCCCTCCTTTCCCTCTCCCTCTGTCTCCACTCCCCCATCTCCTCCCATCTATCCCCCCATCGCCCCCCCCGATACACGGACCCCACCCACTCCGGCCCCAGGGAGGAGCGCCCCACCCCCCCACACGGGCTGTCAGACATGCACATGCTAAGGATGTGTTGTGTGTGTGGTGTGTGTGTGAACCCTGGATTACAAGTTGAGAAAGACGGCAGTGATGAGACAGGCAGTGAGACAGGCAGTGAGACAGGCAGTGAGACAGGCAGTGAGACATGCAGTGAGAGACATGGCAGTGAGACAGGCAGTGAGACAGGCTAGTGTGAGCGCAGAGACAGGCAGTGAGACAGGGCAGTCGTGAGGACAGGCAGTGGAGCAGTGAGCCGGCAAGTGAGACAGGCAGTGTGACAGGCAGTTGAGACAGTGAGAGTGAGACATGCTAGTGGAGTACAGGCATGTGAGACAGGCATGTGAGATGAGGCAGTGAGACATGCCGTGGCGAGAGGCAGTGGGAGATGCAGGCAGATGAGGACATGGCCGTGTGAGACGCCGCAGTGGAGACATGCAGTGATGAGACAGGCAGTGGAAGGCCAGTGAGACAGCAACGTGAGACAGGCAGTGAGCATGCAGTGAGAGAGGCAGTGAGTACAGGCAGTGCGACGAGCAGTGAGACAGGCCGTGAGACAGGCAGTGAGAGAGGCAGTGAGACATGCAGTGAGAGAGGCAGGGGACTGCCGTGAGACAGGCAGAGTGAGCCCGGCAGTGCGGACCTGCGTGAGCAGGCCGTGCGCATGCGTGAGGAGAGGCAGTGTGAGACAGACGCAGTGAGCCAGGCAGTGAGGACGAGAGGCGGGGCAGTGAGACATGCAGTGAGAGAGGCAGGAGGGCCGTGTGAGACATGCAGTGAGACAGGCAGTGAGAGAGGCAGTGAGACATGCAGTGAGACATGCAGTGAGACATGCAGTGCGACAGGCAGTGAGACAGGGCCGTTGAAGTGGACAGGCCGTGAGATCAGGCCGTTGATGACACAGGCAGTGAGACAGGCAGTGAGAGAGTGGCAGTGGAGGCAGTGAGAGAGGCAGAGTTGAGACAGGCAGTGAGAGAGAGGCAGTGAGACAGGCAGTGAGACAGGCAGTGAGACATGCCGTGAGACATTGCAGTGAGACATGCAGTGAGAGAGGCAGTGCAGTGAGACAGGGCGTGAGTGAGACAGGCAGTGCAGTGAGACAGGCAGGGAGACAGGCAGTGAGCAGGCAGTGAGACAGCAGTGAAGAGAGAGAGCAGTGAGACAGGCAGTGAGACAGGCGTGAGACAGCAGTGAGACAGTGCAGTGAGACAGGCAGTGAGACAGCAGTGAGAGAGGCAGTGAGACAGGCAGTGAGACGGCAGGAGAGAGACCGGCTGTGAGAGAGCAGTGAGACGGGCGTGAGATCGGAGACGGGCAGTGAGAGAGGCATGTGAGAGATGGGCCAGTGAGAGCGGCAGCGTGGACGGGCAGCGCGACGGGCAGTGAGATGAGACAGCAGTGAGAGAGCAGTGAGACAGGCAGTGAGACGAGGCATGTGAGACAGGCAGTCAGACAGTGGACATGCAGTCGAGACAGCGCTGTGAGGACAGGCCAGTGAGACGGGCAGTGAGACGGGCAGTGTGAGACGGGCGGGCAGTGAGACAGCGAGTGAGACGGGCAGTGAGATCGGGCAGTGAGGGACAGTGCAGTTATGGGACAGGCAGTGAGAGATGGGCAAGTGAGACATGCAGTGAGAGAGCAGTGAGACATGAGGAGAGAGGCAGTGAGACATGCAGGAGACAGGCAGTGAGGAGAGGCAGTGAGGACCTAGTGAGAGGGCCAGTGAGACATGCAGTGAGGACGGCAGTGAGACAGGGCAGTGAGGACATTGCAGTGAGCAGGGTGAGACATGGCAGTGAGAGAGGGCAGTTGAGGCAGTGAGACAGGCAGTTGAGAGAGGCAGTGAGACATGCAGGAGAGAGGCAGTGAGACATGCAGTGAGACAGGCAGGTGAGAGAGGCAGTGAGGACATGCATGAGAGGAGAGGCAGTGAGACATGAAGAGTGAGAGAGGCAGTGAGACAGGCTAGTGAGAATGCCGGGAGCAGGGAGTGAGACAGGCGTGATGAGAGGCAGTGAGAGAGGCCAGTTGAGAGGGGCAGGGGAGAGGGCAGTGAGAGAGGCAGGAGAGAGGCAGTGAGACAGGTAGCAGTGAGACAGGCAGTGAGACAGGCAGTGAGACAGGCAGTGAGGAATGCAGTGAGACAGGCAGTGAGCGGGCAGTGAGAAAGGCAGTGAGACGGCAGGTGAGGACAGGGCAGTGAGACAGGCAGTGAGACAGGCAGTGAGAGAGGCAGTGAGAGAGGCAGTGAGACAGCAGTGAGAGAGGCAGGTGACAGGCAGTGAGACAGGCAGTGAGGACTGGCAGTGAGTAATGCAGTGAGAGAGGCAGTGAGAGAGGCAGGGGAAGGCAGTGAGACAGGCAGTGAGGATGA
>CAEFZP010000784.1:0-5000 GCA_903064625.1 Mallotus villosus
CCCTGTCTCCTCTCCCTCTCTCTCTCTCTCTCCTCTCCTGTCTCCTCTCATCTAATCCTTCCGGTACGTCTTCCTATCATGTCCGTCTAAGCGTCCTCAGCAGTATCCTCTATAGAATCTCATCTCATAACAATTATACTCTCCTGATATCCATCTCCTTCTCCTCGCTCTCGCTATCTCCTCCTTCTTGTCTCCTTCCTCTCCTTGTCTCCTCTTCCTCTCCTGTTCCCTCCCTTCCTGTCTCCTCTCCTCTCCTCTCTCCTCTCTCTCGTCTCCTCTCATCTCTCTCTCTCTCCGTCTCCTCTCCTGTCTCTCTCCTCTCTATCCAGGAGAGCCAGTGTCCTGGATGGAGGATCCGGTGAGCTTCTCTAACTTCGGTCCGGGCGGCAGAAGTCTGGTCGGGCGTTGGGGGGTCTGGCGTGGCGTGGGGCCCCCCTGTGTGGTCATGGTGTCTGCCGACGCCGGCTCCTGGACCACGGTCAGCTGTCAGGACAGCCTCAGTCGCCTCGTCTGCAAGACCAGCACACGTGAGAGGAGCCCACACATCTCACTAGACCCACACATCAACGCTGACTGATTTCACCTGAGGCTAGTCTCAGGTCAGAGCTCATCTTTTCTAAGAGAGAACACCCTAGCTGATCCTCTGTCTCTCTCTCCCCCTCTCTCTCCCTGTGTCTCTCTCTCCCCCTGTGTCTCTCTCTCCCCCCTCTCTCCCCCTGTGTCTCTCTCTCCCCCCCTCTCTCTCCCTGTGTCTCTCTCTCCCCCTGTGTCTCTCTCTCCCCCCTCTCTCCCCCTGTGTCTCTCTGTGTCTCTCTCTCCCGTCTCTCTCCCTCCCCTGTGTCTCTCTCTCCCCCTGTGTCTCTCTCTCCCCCCTCCCTCTCCCTGTGTCTCTCTCTCCCCCTGTGTCTCTCCCTGTGTCTCTCTCTCCCCCTGTGTCTCTCTCTCCCCCCTCCCTCTCCCTGTGTCTCTCTCTCCCCTGTGTCTCTCTCCCTCTCTCCCTGTGTCTCTCTCTCCCCGTCTCTCTCTCTCCCCCCCTCTCTCTCTCTCAGGGTCGAGAGGGTTGCCTGTGGCTCTGGGCTTCTTCATCGTCCTCCTCCTCAGCCTCCTGGCTGCTGTCGCCTTCATCGTGTACAAGAAGAACCGCACTCGCTTCTCTTCCACCGTCAGGTACAAGAGGAACTTTGATGAAGCCGACACGACCAGCATCATCAACGATGACGAGTGATCGCTGCCCACACGACAGTGCAGCTTTGTCAACAGTTATTTATTTCCTTGAGCTCCCCCCCTCACACACAGGTAGACAGACCAAGAAGTGTCTTTTAAATTGTAAATATTGACAGGATTATGTGGCCTGAAAGTGGTTGTTTTAAATATGAATGTTCATGAGGCTGTTTGTGGAACAAGCCGTCAGATAGGATTGAAATGGCTTCTTGACTGTTAATATTTTCCCTAAGCACTGGATTTTAACGTTTATTGCTTTTGTACGTTTAGAAAGGTTGGCTACACTTTTTCAAACTCGTTTTAATGAATAATTCTTGCAGAAAAAGTATCTGCATTGCACTTTCAAACAGTGATTGTTACTCTCTTCTGCTGGTCTGTGAATAATTCTGACACAATTTGGTTTGAGTGAAAGTCTTAGTGGTACGTCAGCTGAAAGTATTGTCGATACTGTCAGTCATGTAAATATTGACCACTGCAAATGTTCAGTGATGTGTGGATTGGAATACTACTGTAGAAAGTCATGTGATCATTCAGGAGCGTTTATTTTTACCAGCGTGCCGAGTTAGACCTCCTCAGCAGAAGCTGCGGACAGCCGATCTTCCGATAACGGCTGAACGAAGCGTAGTTCTTGATTCTAGAACGATCTGCTTGATTTATAACGTCTTGTTGGGTTTGAGCTATACTGTCTCTTTCCTGTCCTTTGCACTAAAGCTACTGATAATGATGCACTTTATAAAGGTTGTGTTCCTACAAGTGTTGCCTTACAAGCAGTTCCTGCCGTGTTCATGCACAAGTTCTGTTCGAGAGACAATAGGATTTAACTTCCTGTTCGAGAGCCAATAGGATTTAACTTCCTGAGTCCAAGCGCACTGCAGAGGCCTGAAACTGCCTCAACTGCTGTAAAAGGCCTTGTAAATATATTTTTGTTTTTCAAACTTAAACCAAAGATGCTTTGTACTGGTGACATACCAGATCTTTTAGTTGCTTCTTAACCAAATCATATCAAAAGGTGAATCCGCAAAATGTTTCAAAAAAATATTTTAGAAAATCAAAAAAATGCAACCCTGCTGACATTTTTCTTCAATAAACTGGTTTGTCTTTCACCGAGAATCATTGTCTTCATTTGGTGTAGATGTAATCAAATCTAGGTTTCATAAACAAGACATGCTAGTTATACATTCAAAACTTTATTGCAATAAGTAAAATAAAGAAAACCATTGTTTAGGGCCAAGCAAAAGAAAATCATAGCGCTACATTGAAATAAGACAAACAACACAGACAACCATTCACCTAGAAAACGTCACATTTCCCACACCTCCCCTTTAATCAATCCTCCAGGTCGTCGTCAAGGTCACAGAAGTCGATAGAGGGCCGGGTGTCCTGAGCTTCTTCCTCGTCCGAGTCGCTATAGGAACCTGGGACAGGAAGCAGCGTCAAGATCACCTGGAGCCATCAAAACAGGCTAACTCACTACCGCTAGAATCACGACCGCTCGGCTAACTCACCATCGCTAGCATCACGACCTCTCGGATAACTCACTATCGCTAGCATCACGACCGCTCGGATAACTCACTACCGCTAGCATCACGACCACTCGGCCAACTCACTATCGCTAGCATCACACAAGAGGCAGAATGGGTTTAGAAACGTACTTTCCAGATTGTCCATGTGTTCGTGGAGGGTTCTGGCCAGGTTGAAGAAGCCTGCATCATTGGCTGCTCCCAGAACGTCAGAGAACCTCTGCTCACACAGGTGTAGGAGAACCACCAGGTAGAGCCCACAGGAGATGAACTCGTACTCTGACTGGAGGGGGGGGGACACGAGAGAGAAGGAGTTCAGACAACGTGACAGTAGGTAAGGAAACACTGACTTGCTGGTATATGCACAAATTTAGGTTTAAAACAAGTCGTTTTAGGCGTGTGTGGTATGTGTAGCAGGCCTACCCTGCCATGGGTCCTGTACAGCTCGTTGATGTGCGTGTGTGTGTGTGTGTGTGTGTGTGTAGCAGGCCTACCCTGCCATGGGTCCTGTACAGCTCGTTGGTGTGCGTGTGTGTGTGTGTGTGTGTGTGTGTGTAGCAGGCCTACCCTGCCATGGGTCCTGTACAGCTCGTTGATGTCAAAGTTCTCGATGTTGAGTTGCAGCTTGTTCTTGCACAGCTCACAGGTGGTGATGGCCTCCAGATCACTTCCTGTTCCAGGACAGACCACAACACCAACCAATCAGCTGTTAAGCCCATCAACCCTAGACGTGGGCCCTTCCCACTTCAAGGTAATAAAACAAACATCTAATGTAGCTGAACAATGTGGGCTTGGTGTCCCCAGGAGCCCAGGGGGAGGAGGGGGAAGGGGGGGTGAGGAGGGGGTGAGGAGGGGGGGAGGGGGGGTGAGGAGGGGGGTAGGGGGGTTTGAGGGGGCTGGAGCTGAGGGTACCAGAGCTGATCTTGGAGCGGAGCCACTGCTTGATGCAGTCCTGGTGGACGAACTGCAGACTGCCTGTGCAGCGACACGGGACCATCAGGGGGTTGACTGGAGTCTCCTCCTTCATCTGGCAGATCCGACACAGATCCCCCTCCTCCTCGTCACTGTCCTCCAGCAGCAGGCTGTGGGAGGGGGGAGGAGGGAGAACATTAACCACTGAGACACCCCAGATTCACACCCATCAAACCTCGTCAGATCAAAGACCCTTCACCTCTCCTGGATCTGGCGCAGTTTCTCTGGATCTCTGGAAGGGGCGGGCTTGTCCTTCTCCTGGCCCTCTGGTTGGCTCCTGGCCACGCCCATCATGTCGATGGCCATCATGCCTCTCAGGGTGAGCGGGCTGCTCATGACCCGGGCCAGACGCTGGCTCCTCCCCGCCACCCTCAACTCCTCCTGTAGGGCGGCGCTAGCGGCCATCACCTCCCCGACACCCTCACCGTCTTCCTCCTCGTCCTCATCTTCCTCTTCTGGGTTGGGCTCGAACTCAACCCGTCTCCTGGTTGGATACTGTGCGCCTCGGAGGCCCTCCTCCGTACTGCTGCTGGCCAATAGGGCGCTCTCGTCGCGCCCCTCCCTCCTGTGGCGGGAGAAGAGAGGAGTGCAGCGGGAGCGGAGCCAGGAGGGGGCGGCCCCGGGGCCCTCGCTGCCCGAGCGCCAGGCCTCCTGACTGGGCTGACTCGCTCCTCCACGGGGGGGCACCCTCTCCTGGGCGGGGGGAGAGGCCCTGGCAGCTCCGCCGGAGGAAGGCAAAGGCCTGAGCCGTCTCCGTGGAAGAGGAGGAGTGGGGGGAGGGATGGGGGGTGCAGGGGGAGGAGAGGAGGGGAGGAGCGGGGGGGGCAGGGGGAGGAGTGGTGGGGAGGGGAGGGGGGGCGGTGTCCTGGCTGGAGCGCCGGGAGAAGAGGCGGGAGAGGAGGCGGCGCGTTGAACGACGGCCGTCTGAGTCTCCACCCTCGGGAGCCGGGCGGGGGGGGCGGGGGGCTGGAGGCCGGGGGAGGGGGGCTGGAGGCCCGGGAATACCAGGAGGAGGAGGAGGAGACAGCCGGAGTGGGGGGGCTGCTCCTCTTTGACCTTCTGCAGGGAGGAGCGAAGGGTGGAGGAGGAGGAGGTGGAGGAGGAAGAAGAGGAGGAGGTGGAGGAGAGGGAGCGGGCAGGGGGGCGGGGCTCCCGGGCCGGGGGGGGACGGCTGATAGGCCGAGGAGAGGTGGCGGCTGAGGGCGGAACCCTCGCGGACCGAGGGGGAGGAGTAGAGGGGCTCTTTGGGCCGGGCACCCTGGGCGTAGCTGGAGGAGAGGCGGTCTG
>CAEFZP010000784.1:7500-15000 GCA_903064625.1 Mallotus villosus
TAATGCTTACTCTGATGGTGTATGACACTTAAGTAAACGTTCTAAACTAAATACTTGATGCTTGTATCAGTCTTCAAAAAAACAGATCAATGCAGCTCATAAAAAAATTGAAGTGTAGGTTGAAGGGTGCTTCCTCACCTTGTAGTCTCCATCTAGTTTGAGGTTTTTGGCGTGAGTGTAGCTGTCTCTGCTGGGGATGCTGCTGCTGCCGTACAGTCTGCTGGGCCTCAGCGAGGCCGCAGAGGAGGACGAGGAGGAGGGAGAGGAGGAAGACGAGCTGGACACCGTGAAGGGAAGTCTACGAGGCCTGGAATCCATCACTGATCCAACTGCTGAAGCAACAACAGAAAGAGAGAGAACATCACCACCAAAAAGACAAGTAATGACTTCCTATCAGTCACATGACACATTCAGGACGTCCTGACCAAGTCCTGCATGTGTCACTGATGGCACCTTTAAACCAGCTTCAGAATGTGACTGTCACCAACAGCTGACACCAGGAAGACACCAGAGCCAGGTGAGATGTGATGGCGGGGGCTGTCAAGGCAGGAGTGCTGAGGTAGCAGAAAGCAGCGTGTTTACAGAGCTAGAACATACAGGGTACACATCTCCGGCAGGCTCACACACACACACACACACACCTCACAGTAAGTCACATGCATGTCCTTGGAACCGGATTGGAGAAGTTGATTGTGACATTTCCAGAGAGAGAGAGAGAGAGAGAGAGAGGACTGGACGTGAAACAGCTACAGCAACATCATTTATTAACTCTACATTCCTGTGCCAGGCAGGACCACAGAGGCACCCTGCAAGAGGCAGGGAGGCAGGCAGAGGCAGGGAGAGAGACAGGAGAGAGGCGAACCTCTCATCTTATGAAGCCTGCCCCACCCAGATCTTGCTCAGGAAAACAAGCAAAGCTTCCTTAGCTTGTTTGTGTTTTCCTCGCTAGTAGCTCAGAGACGACCTAGTTACGGGGGGCCGAGGTGCTCTGCTTTAAATAGTCACGCTGCCCACAACTGCCCTAAAATAGCCCCCTGGTACTGTGAGTAAGGGGGTGCTAGCTGGGCTCAACTCGCCGTTATAAAACCGAGGCGATGCTAAACTTGGTCAAACCGTTAAGGCTAGCTGGAGTGCACCTGCGCAAACCAGGTCTGCCAACTGTGTAGCTAGCGACTCGCGAGCCTTGAAGTTGCCAGCTCAGCTAACACACTCGGGCTGTAAACAGCACTGATCGGAGATGCAGCTGGTTGCTGAAGACTTCGAGTTTTACTTTTCTTCTTGGAACCCGTCATCCTTAGTAAAAACCCACCACCCCATACACACACACACACGGGTCATGTTGAAAGGTAATTGGTACGTTATCTACTTCAGTGTTGGGGGCAGAGTTCTGAGGAAACCTTTGGAGCCTTTCAACGAAAACATAACAAGGCCTGTCAGGAAGGCCTTGCGCTGTCACTTCACAAAGGATCTGACCAACGCCTGTTTTCACTACAAGTGTTTTTACGAAATGTGCGGTGCATTGTTGGCTAATGCAATCCCCATGAACGACTGCGTTTGACTCTGTACAGCACTTGGCCTAAAAGACGCCCAAAATACAACTCCGTAAAAATGCCTGTACTAGCGATAGTGGCTGTGTGAAGTGTTGACAAGACCTAGCCCCAAAGCGTCGTTCATTAACAGTAATCCAAGTGACAACCAAATCAATGTCCAGCTATGTTCCAGCGTGATTATATGAGAACAACGAGATAGATAAGTTAGACAAACAGGAAGTATCTGGCAGCAGTGAGCTGTTATCTGCTCTGGCCCTTAACGCAATGATACAAAGCTAGTTTGCTAGTTAGCCAGTAAAAACGATTAAACTGCACAACACTTCCAGCCATAACCCTAAAATTAAACATACTATTGTAGTCGAACGACATGTAGCTAGATTATTCTAATTTAAGCACGCCTAAAATTAGGTTAGCGAAAACAGAAGCAGCTCGTGTAGATGTCTTTATGTTGACAGCAGCCGTGCAGTTTGCTACAATGACACTGTTTCTAGCAAAGCTTGCGCGATGCAAAAAAAAAGAAAAAATCGTGCAAGGTGTCAAGTAAATTCGACGTGTAAATCTATGTTTGCAGCAGTCTAGTTACGTCGAAATTCTGAACACAGTATGATGGCTAAATATGTCATCTTGAACACACAATCTCACCTTTACTTCCACGATTCTGGATTGAAATTTTACAACGATGGCGTCTGTGTGTTTATATAGAGAGCACTGAAGACCCGCCTCTTCCCCTCCTGCTATAGGACCCGGAACTATGTATTTCTGGCTATTGTTTTGTAAATATTGCAAGTACAACAAAAAGTACAACAAACATGTACACTCTAAACATAACAAAGGTTATCTTTGATTTGGCGCTCATGTGAGAATGTTATTTTGATGTTAAGTAGTTTTCGGCATGTCCATAATCGAACTGATGAATCCAGGTAACAACATCGCGTGTCTTTAAATCTAGTTTTCCTAACAGTAGGCCGACATAGCACCTGGCTTGCAAAACGTTGTGATTAAAATTCAAAATGCAACTGTGTTGAAGACTTTCAGGCACAATTATTTCGTATGACTTCAATGTTTACTTAATTATCATGATAGTAGACCTATGACACTTTTTTGGTGTAACTCGTTATTGTAACCAATAAACAACGCACTTCAACTTTGTGCAGGCTATTATTTACATCTCTATTTATGTTTCGTCTTTTTTTATTCATATAAAATCGTCCCTGTCACAGTAATAGGTCACAGTATATCAGTCATTTTCGCCACCCATGGCGAGACTGCCCCTGATAGAGAAAGCCACGTGACAACAATGGAACCAGACACCAACCGGAAATACGTAAAAAGCAAGAGTTATTGGCATGTGCTCTAGCCAATAACATTTGTGTAAGCCACCTTGAACCCGCCTCTTACATATGGATCATTGGCGGTTGATCAGGTATTAACAGGCTATTTAATTTAAGAAGACGTTGAGAAAATGTAAGTGTAGATAATGATGATTGTGATGAAGAAGAGGGTGACATGGTGTTAAAGGTGATTTGGATCACCAAGAAAAATACTGTACTGAAAAATCAAATAATCTCTCAAAAAAAATTATAAAAATAAAATCAAAAATGCTCTCAGAAATAATTAAAATAAATTTAATAAACACAATAGCTTAAAGACTACATTAATGTGAACAATTAAATGAGACCAATGTGCCCAAGACTGGAAAAAAACAATTATTTATGGTATTGTCCGGTTGTTCATAGACTTGTTCACTAGAGGGCGCTGTACGTCACACTTTGCACGAGCATCTTCAAAAACAGATTGTGGCTCTTTCGTTATTTGCATTCTCGAGCTTCATGTTTGTGTTGGCAGAGAGGTAATTAAAGCCATTGCCAACAGCACTAATTAGATTAATTTTAATCATTGATATAACATTATTTGTTGACCCTGTAATGACAGTAGGCTAAATCCTGTATAAAGTAACAAGACGGAAGGACGGATATTAGCTTCTACGCTTTCATGCTTAATATGTGTTTTGTGTCGTCTCTTTATAATACAATTCATATGGTGCACTTTTTCTTCAATCACGGTAAATAAAAAGAATCTTGGCAGTATTTCAGCCAATTCTGCATATTTGAACACAACAAATTAACAAGTCATCACTTTTTCCATATGTGGCACATTGACAATTTTAAAGTGTGATACCTTTTCGTAGCCTCATAATACCAATATAACTTTATATTAATGAAATATACAAAGCTGTATGGTGCGATATCATGATTTTAACGCATTAGGCCTTCTATGCGGTTCAGAAACCACTCAGGTCTCGAAGGGTGAACATAGGTGTAGAACAACAACTGAATATGTACTCTACAGTGCAAGGTCAACAAGATACTCATCGTGCTTGCTCAACACAGCTCATACATGGCTTGACTGAGACAGGCCTTATTAACCCCATAGACGTGGGGCTGCAGTCAGGCGTATCCAGCGAAGGCGAACGAGAGGTGAAGGAGAGAGTGTGTTGTGCTACTGATTAATTGCTGACAAAAAGGACACCTCGTGACCTGGGAAACGTTGCAGGGGAGCGATGCCCGGTGTGTGATTCTCTGTGTGGCTTCTCTGGAGATTGAAATGTTCTGGGAGACACGATAACCTGAGACTGCGTGATTGTTGAACGACAAGTGAAACTGTTCATTCTGTCGGGCACGATGTGGATGTTACTCTTCACTGGATCCATCACTAATGAAAAGTAGTCTGAAACCATTACAGGTCTCGGAGGCCAATGTCTCTATTCACTGCACTCTCCTCCCCCAATTGTGCTGATTAGACAACAAAGGAGGCATTCCTGAGAACTGCTTCTCAGAATGTTTAACAGGGAACAGGGAGTGACATTGTCCATCAGGGGGTACCATCTCTTTCAAAATAGAAATCTTGTCTACGCGAAGACGTCAAGATGGAGTTTTCCAGCTCGCGTGTGAACCCGTAGTCTGTGAATGAACGGCCGAGCTAGTTCCACCTCGAACATGAGGAAACGCGTCGTGTTAGCAACTGTAAACAACTGTGCTTATGACTTTTGGAGTGGGCTTTGTATCGGGCTTGGCGATGGAAAGAGTTCTAAAGACACTGAACGGTTTCCAAGAATGTCTGGATTTCTCCAGCTATGTGTAATCACAAAGGAATGCCTTGGGACATTTCTGCTTTTCCTCTTCCACAGTCCCGTATTTTCCCACGGTTTCTCAGGGACCCGAACAAACTATTTCCATTCTCAGTTCCCAAAGACACATGAATATACTACAAAGGTTAATTTATCAGTGTAGAGGAGGACAATACCATGGCAGTGTCTCCAGCACACAGAACGGATGCCTCAAGTATAACCTTGGAGGAATAAGCAACAAAAAGAATGGATGGATAATTTTTTTATTTCCTGGTTTGAAACCGGTGTGAATCACATGAGTGGAATTCTTGAAACGCTATCCTTGAGGATACAGGAAATGAGATGAGGTTACTTGTGATTTGGACAAAGTAGTTTGAGAGCTACTTGACCTCACAGATATACTATTGGAACAGAGAGAGATAATGCCTTAAAATTAAATTGTTTAATAAGACCAACCGTGTCACCTTGCTGCAGCAAACTTGAACAGAGTTAACAGTTCTGCTTCAGACACACAGATCAGTCAGGAACATTTCTGAAGCACAGACACACGTGTTAACACTTGGGACCACATGTTGAAGGGGCACAGTCCAGAACACAGAGGGGTCGTCTGCATGTGTCGACTGTGTTTCACTTCACCACAACCATATTTGATTCCTTGTTTTTCGCTTGCTTGAAGGCAATCCTTCACCAAGAATGTAGATAAACAACTAAAGAGATCTGCTAAATCACGATTGTCGTGGTTGTTTTTCTACAACAACTTTTCACTTCCGGGCCGTTGTATCTTAACGACCTTGTGTCTCGTCAGGTGAAATCTCACAGGGGCCCTTGTGAAACATTAGCTCTTCACCTCTAATCAAGCTGGAGTCGGCGTGAGCCTCCTAGCTGAAACGTTTGTTTGTGTTCGTCTTGTTGAAACCCGTAATGCCGTCCTGGCCCTTCTGGCCTCCTGACATCTGTCTCTCCCCTCAGAGACTCCCTGCTCCTCTCTTTGTTCACTATAGAGCTCGCAGGAAAACGGAGAGCGTACATTTCGAGAGCGGTGATGTCACCGCGGTGATCATTACTGGGTGCCGCGGTGGCCTATTTTCTGACCAGGCATCACAGAGGGTCGTCTAGAGAGACCGCTTCAGCTGTGCCTGTGGAAGCGACGACCTGCCACTTCGAATTAAAACAGGTCCAATTTGCACGAGCATTAAGACAGGCGGACACAAAAGAGCGTGTAACACACAGCGTCTGGACACACACACACACACAGAGAGATATACACACCACACATGTGCACACACAGACCGTGTAACACTGCTTTAGAAACAATGACAAAAGCTCTCACAGTTGATGGAGACTTGTGGATCCACCAGCCGTGAATTACGTGTCATTTTAGATCAAGAAGGGGAGTTGTCAAAAAGGAATAGAAAAACGACCATCATTGAGGAGAGCACTGAATTCTAACCGCACAGATTGTATCGTACTAAAGATGTCTTAAACTGAGGTGCTGTACTGTTTGAATAATTGAAATAGATGTCATAGCTGTGCTTGTATTTATTCTACAAGAGTTTGGCCCCGACACACCGGAAACCCTTTACATAACAAAAGACAGTCTTTGTCCTAAAGAATGCCCTAAGCCAATCTTAATGTCATCAACTTGTGTCGATGTCTTCCTGTGTGCTTGGCGGCACAGTGGTGACTACCTGAAGGAGAGAAACCCTTCAGGCAAACACTTTTCTTGGGGGGAAAAAAAATGTTTATAACCTTATGAAGCGACCATCAAATTAAATGAACCTAACATATGTTGGCAGGCACTGAAAGTGAAAGCCAATCTTAGAAGAATCTGTCTCCAGTTTAAAGACCCCCCTAACCATCCAGTGACATATTACTCTGTGTTTTATCTGCCAAGATCCAGAACTCTAGTTGTCCTCATAGATTTAGTTACACTATCCCTCTCAGAGTATTCAATCCATACTCAGCCCGCTCTCTCTCTCGCTCTCTCCATTTCAATCTTGCTAATGTCGCCTCCATGGACAAGTCCCTCTTCCCTCAGTGAGAAAAATGCACACGTGAGCACTGGCCAACAATTATTATCCCCTAGTTGTCTTCTTAACATGCTAAGTGCGTGTCATATGGACAATAGCATGAGTTAGTACAGACATAGTCTTCTACACACATCTGTCTTTTCTTGGCCAGTCTGTCAGTAAACGCGTTTGACAAATGGAGGATCTTCTGCCGTGCTGTCTTCCTTTGATCCGGGTAAAGATGTGTTTGTCTGTTTTGTCTTTTCTTGGACGCTCGTCTCAGTGGAGGTCACGGTGACGAGCTGTGATCTCATCCTCTGAGGAGACGTTTCACTCTGCGCTCAGGGTTTGGCTTCTCTACTTTCCCGGCTTGCCAATTTAATGACTCTGCTTTCCCAGAAGAAGAAGAACGACAATATGTTTTCTTGCTTCTCTCCCCTGTCTCTTTCTTGCACTCAAACACACACACACACACACACACACACACCCTAGCATTATCTATCGCCTCTCTCTCTTGCTCTATCTTTCTGCCTGTGTCTTTGAGTGTCTCATCAGTGAATCATTCACTACAACTCTGCTACCATGATTACATGATTTCTCCTTTCTGGCTATTACATCATGCAACAAACAGCTTCACTTCTCTATCCATCCTAACTTGCATTAACACTCACAAGTGGAAAAAGAGTATACTTAAATATAATGTTTTAAATGAGAGCTTAATACATCTTCATTTGATGAAAGTCCAAATTAAAGAAATGTACTGCTTTTGTAAATTCACATGCTTACACTTTGTAAGGATACTTCTATTATTATT
>CAEFZP010000784.1:20000-23811 GCA_903064625.1 Mallotus villosus
GTTGTTCAGAGATAATGCACCCATCAACAACGTGATTTGTCCTTTTAATTTGTAATCACATTTTTATTAAATGCCTACAGTGAAATAAATAACGTAACAAAACAAGAAAACATCAGTACAGTATATATACATCCATAACCTTCTTTACGATGCACTTGTATGGATTTACCAGTGAGTAATATTGGTTTATTACTCAATCATCGGTGGTCTGTCAGGCTGTGACTATAAGTTCATAAGTCCTGTAATAACCCTTCATGAAGCGTACACAATAAAACTATGATTAGTCGACTGTCCAGACAGCAGTTAGCAGGGCGGTCCTACACACAGCACGCTCATCTTTGGACTTGTTATCTTTTCAAGGGTGGGGGCGGGCAAACAGTCCATGTTCAACCCCCTCTCTGTCTCACACACACACACACATATACACATATACACCTATACACATATACACATATACACACCTACACACACACCCCGCCCCCTTGTTGTTTTCCAGTTGAATGAAAATAATCTGCAGCCTTGTCTGGGTCATGGAGCCTCTCTCTCTCTCTCTCTGTCCTTCTCTGTCTCTCTCCTCTGCTCTCTCTCCTCTCTCCCTCCCTCTCTCTCCTCCCTCTCTCTCTCTCTCCTCTCACTCTCTCTCGTCCCTCCCTCTCTCCTCTCTCTCTCTCCTCTCTTCTCCCTCCCTCTCTCTCGTCTCTCTCGTCCCTCCCTCTCTCTCTCTCTCTCCCTCCCTCATCTCTCCCTCTCCTCCCTCTCCCTCCCCTCCCTCCTCTCTCTCTCTCCATCTCTCTCATCTCTCTCTCTCTCTCTAGTATTCAGCCTGTTGCTTATTGTGTTTCCAGAAAAGGAGGTAAAATACAAGATACGATTAGACACAGATGGCGACTTAGCCAGGCAGTGTATTGATCTCGAGCTTACAGAGAGATCTGTCTCTACTATCCTGATTATTTATGCTGTATTCTTTTTTCCTGTTTTTTAGGAGGGGAGAGGCTAATGCATGGTAACAGAAACCAAAGGGCTCCTGGTCCTTGTGTTGTAAGTGTCTTCATTTCAATGATATTGATGAGAAGAGCCTTTGATCAAATATTACACAATACTCTCGAGGGAAGCACAAACATATAGAGATTATAGTTCTGCTTGTTCTATCAAAACCTGCAGAAATTCTGCAGGAGTTGCACATGTGTCCAAATATTTGAAGATGATAAACTTTGATAACTCACACTCAACATTTTAGTTGTTTGTTTTAACATGTCAAAGGAAGTATTTTTAAGGAACCACAATCCAGAAAGTTTTGGCAGTCCTCGAAAAATCTGAAAAGGATTAATGAATTACATGCAGAAAACATGTTTACATTTATTCATTCTTATCTGGGATTTGAGATCTAAATCATAACCTAAACCAACAGAGACACTAAAATCATGAGTTTATTTAAGAAACATATTTATATCAAATCATTCTAATTTTAGAACAACAGGTTTCTGGGACAAGAACATGTCCGTTAGAGTTATTACTAAATATAGATATATTAGGGCAACTATCTCCCCAAATACAGTATAGGTTAAACGAGGATGGTTCTGTTTGTTTTGGTTTTACTCACGCTACATGACTTCTACTGAGTTATACTCACTGTATAAATATTGACTCAAGTCTATTTAAACAATTTGCAATTTTTCCATGTGTAGTAATATATATATATTAGGCACAGATTTAAGTTTTCTTTGTGGCAGCTTGTAGGCTGACGTCACGTAGGTTCCTTGAAGTGGAGCTGAATAAACCTTGAGAAGAGTCCGCTTCAATCTGCTCTTAGTAACTAACACACACACTCACTCACACCGCGACTCAATTACTGCCCAATTCCCTTCTTTATCATCTCTTACCGACCTCTACCAAAACGAAATCGCTAAGGAAAAGAGAACAGAAGGCTATCCGAAGTATTACTTGAACTAAAATCTCGTTGGAAATAAGTAGAAGTGTCGAAAGTAAAGGTAGGTGTCTGTTTATTTCGAGGTCGGGTAAAGACGTTCTGTTATATCATAGAACAAGCGGTGTGTGTGTAGCTGGCTTGATTTCTTTCGAGTGCGATCTGTAGTTTCGTTGCCTTCTGCGTGTGTCCCTCAATCGTCAATTGCAGATTGATAGAAAGTTATCACAGTTAGAGTGATATTCCAAGCAACCATGCTGTTTGTATATTCTAGGATTGTGGAATAATACAAAGTTTTTCTAGATTAAAAGCGAAGTGCTTGTCGTTCTTCGGATCATGCCAGTGGTGACCTGATAGTCGGAACCGTCTTTGTGTCCTCTCTTGTGCTGTTAAATTGAACAGTTATGCCTCAAATAAACAGTTGCATTAAGTTCCGATTGTTAACTTTGTAGTGAAATGCTGCTGTTATAATTCGCTGTTATATCCGGTTATTTATTTTTGACCGGAATCGTAAAGACACAATATTGTGGGAGTCAATGAAGGTGGGAAGCACACAGCTACCTTTGGTCTACTTAGCTGTCCGTTTACAGACAGGGCAAAATCCAGCCAGCTAATAGTTCCTCAATGCGAAAATAAAATAATTAGTAAGGACAATACACTCTTCTTCCTTTTCAACAGATTGTGTATGGAATTGGTAAAACACTTTCGCGCGGTGTGATATTTTCCACCGAGTTCGAGGCTTCTTTACAACTGGTCCGCGCGACATCTTTGTTGCTTCCTCAAACGAGGAGCAGCTGCTGCTTGGTCGAGTTGTTGAAATTTATCCCTTTGTGTACATTACAATATCCTCCATTTTTCTGCCCTTCCAAACAACAAGCCTTTCGCCATCTTGGTTGATTTAAATTCCCCAAGCACCTCACTGTTGAAGGAAAACGCATCCCATGTTTTAGCCTACACAGGCTAGAGAAAGTTTACCTCGGAAAGAAATGTAGAAACTACTATCATGACGTCATATGAAGTTTAAGAAAAATGTAGCCAATGCACGATTGTCAGCAATTGAAGCAATTTGTTGATGACAATTCCGAGAGGAGGGAAAATGTCTGAATGTAGCAGTTAGTGGAATAATGTTGTCAAATACATATATACATTATTCGGTCACACTAAATATAGCCCTGAAGTGACGTAGGTTATATTAACATTTTATTTATAACTGTAGGATATATGACAGATGTAAATGGAATGCAAACTTCCTTTTGATTTATATTTTTACCAACTTTTCACTATAGCTGTCGGCGAATTGTTTTATTTATTTTCAGAATATGCCTTTGAATATGACAATGATTTAAAAAAATAATTATTGTGTCTTAACTATTTGATCTAACTAAGAGACATAGCATTGACTATATACGACATGATTATGATATATTATCATGGTTTACACCATCCTAATGTGATTAACACGAATAATAACTGAATGAATACAGATTGATAATCTACCGTTGGATTGCTCATACAAATCCTTTTTCAAACTGTGCGGTAGAAGTAAACTGTTTCATACATTCTCTGCCAGCGTTTATGTTGAACATATAGTCTCACTGTAACAGACTCAGCTAGGTGCGGACTGCCTGTCATGGCATACGTGTTAAATAACATGATCACATAGGATTACATTTCCAGGGTGTGGAGTTTAGTGCGGTCTTACTCTCCCGAAGCTAATTTCTTATGACAAGATATATCAGATCTGACTTAAAGTCAAATACCTTTTGCACCACATTTGTATTAATAACCAGTAGCCCTGTTAAAGTGTATGTCATCATAATCATACGTTCCACGTATCGTCATAGTTGAGATTAGATAAACCGGACTAAGAAATTAAATCCCTCTACT
>CAEFZP010000785.1:0-52500 GCA_903064625.1 Mallotus villosus
ATTGTCAGGATTTGGTCTTCTCATTGCCTACAAATAGAAATCTAACAATGAGTAGCCTTGGTTTGAAGGAAGATGGGAAACTGAACAGTAGGCCTATTAACATTAACCAAATAATGCCAATAGCCTACCAATTGCAGTTATTTGACTCTTTGGGTTAAATCAAAGCAAGAATGGTCAAATTAAGGTGAAATAATATAATCATGTAATCATATTGCAAATGAATGAAATCAATGAACGTTAACTAGGCCTACTCTACCATGACTAGGCCTATTGTAAACCAGAGATACAAAGCCAGAGCTGAGGAGAAGGTCTCAGGAGATCAATCATCCACAAAAAAATGCTTCACAATTCCTTTTAATACCCAAGAACAACTAATCACACCCACAATCTTGACCCTTTCTTATCAACATGACTATGCTACAGTAAGTTAGGCAATGAGATGTGAGAGCCATCAAGTTGAGACTCCATCCAGTAACTCCATAGTTTACCATATGAGAGGTGGGGGCAGGTTGATAGCCTTACAAGGTTAGCCTTTATTCTTCTGCCCTAAGTACACCATCTCTTGGTCAAAATAGAAATTCAGCAAATTCAATAATTAATATTCATAGCCTATAGGTTATTGTTCCTACAATTAACATCACTTTTGACCATGCATTCTCCCGTAACTGGAGTTCCAGTAAATCGTTTTCGAGATTAGTCTTTATTCGTCTACCCTAAGTAGGCCTAGGCCTACACCATCTCTTGGTCAGTTTTTGGCACTTTCTTCATGAGGTACAGTTTGTACAACTCATTTATTTGTAACTATATAGGAATACATGAGATTACATTAGCTACATTTCACAGTTCCACATGCAAAATACACCTGCCATTAAATGAACATCTCACTGTAGCATCCATGCTCTGTTCAACAGGATTAGAATGTGCAAATCGTTTTTATACGATGTAAATAATAGTAGGCTAAGCTACATGGGGAGAGAACTACCAGCTACCACATAATTCTCTGCATCCATTTCTACGGCAGCAGTCAATGTCTTTTCGTCATCATCATCTTTTGATGAAAAGCATTCTGTTGGGGGAAACTGCTTGAAATAGGCACCAATTGATATTGAATTAGTATCATGTCGAATATGATTAAAACCAAGGTGACGTCGAGGCTACAATCACAAGCGTATAGCCTAAGCAAACTATGCATTACCTGCGTAGTATGTTTTTATATTTAATAAAACATTGAACCTGCTATTTTATTAAGTCCACCACTTTTTCTCCTGTAATATTAACGGACAGTGGGGTTAAATGATCAATGTATGGACTGGCTATTACATTTAAATGTATGCTCCGCAGCAATTGTCTCCCACGCCACTTGTATACGCTGCTACAGCCGTGTTGCTCTTTTCCGGAATATGTGCTCGACCATAAACACTTAAAAACTTGAATTTTCTGAGTTTCCCATTTTAGAGTAACTCAACTCAGAGTTCAGGGTTAGTCTCAGTTTGTTAAACATGTTACCTGGAATACCCCCCTGGAGGCACACATGCACCTGTGTCAAGGTGAAGAACTTCAGGGTGTGGCATGAATTGGCATGTCACCAGCGGCACTAGTCACCAGTGGCAGGACTTTCTTGGAAGGGCAGTGCAGTAAGTATAGTTGGAGGGTAATGTATGAGGCCACCAATACCCAAAAGAACAGAGGACTTACAGTGGATCCTTGGTGACCACTGCCAACTGTCCCGACTCTACCCAGAGGTGGGGAAATATTTTTGTGGGAAGACGGAAACTGTCAGGCATCTATTTGTGGAATGCGAATGCGTACATGCTGTGTTCATGTTGTTGCCAGGGATAAACATTAAACTGGGGTGGACAATTTCAGTGAGAATGTTTATGATAGGTCCCACATCCTCATACACGAAACAGGGCTGAATGTGTTTTGTTGAATTTTCAGTATGGGAATGCTTAGCTGGCCATTTGGCTATCAAGCAGGAACCAGGTTAGAGGGATTGGTCTCACTGACCCAGTGCAAATGTTAATGAGTCTGGTGTCTGAGAGCCTTAGAGTAGAGACGGCATATTTTATACTGACCAGGCAGGTTGATGAGGTTGAGAGGGTGTGGTGTCTTGTAGGGGCGGTTTGACTGTTGTAGTCAAACACTGTCTCCATTGATCTCAGCTGGCTACAGTGGTACTGTACTCTAGACTCGGATGTGGCCTGTACATGGATGTCTCTCCTTAGTCTATAAATATTGTTGTGTAAAATGCAACAGAGCAGCAGCAGCATTAGGTAGACTCCTACAGTCTGTAACTATGTCTTTTTCTGTGTATTTATTTATTTATTAACATAGGATCCCTTCAAAGTGGAGGTTTCTTTCAGAGCCTTTTTTAGACTGGGAGGTGACAATAAAGGAACATGAAGTGTGAGGACATTGTTCTCACTGAAGAGCTGCCAATGTGTTTACATGACTGCGATGGGTGTATTTGTGATTCACTTTCACTAAGAAAGAGATTTGTCTGTAAAGGTTGTCCATTACTTGATATGGATTAGGTTCCCAAATGCAAATTCAAAATAGGCTAACTGTCAGGCTAAGCCTGAATTGTTACTTCACCAGAGTTCCTGTAAACACTGATCCAACGGAGAAGGGATGATTTCCCTCTCTAGAATGCTGACATTTTATTTTATTTAATCAACCATTATGAGTAAAACATTAGGGCTGTCCCCGACTAAGATTGTATTTGGTCGGCCAAGACTTGACTGAACACTTCTGAAAACACAGACCTTTTTTGGCTCTGGTCTGTACCTTTGTCACGCCCCAAAATTTCGATCTCAGACACTAGTTTAGCTGCACGCTGCTCTGTGTACTTCTACAGGAACTATAAAGAAGAAAGTTTGGAAGTTTTTCAAGGATATTGAAAATGAACCACAGTCGTAAATGCAGTGTTCCAGGCTGTATAAGGAATGCTGACACTTTTCATAGTCTTCCCCAGGAACCAAACACTCGACGGGCATGGCTAATGTTTGTCTATAAGAAGATCGCTTTGAAGTTCGACACTCAATATGGTCATTATGACGTAAGCGCCGCTCTGAGTGGCAGCTGTCGTAGCAGCTCTTCGTTTTTCTGCTGTTTTGTCTACTTTTTATTGGCTTTGTTTTTGTTCTGTTGTGGTGAGTGTGTTTGTGTTAGGATGGTGTGCTGGTAAATGTTTTTTAATAAAGTATTTATCTATCTATCTAATTATTCATTTGCTCAAACCATTTCAAGAAAGACAGTTTGGAACACCTTTGACAATTTAAAGCAGGATTTGCTAAACTGCTGTTGCTGAAGAAAGGTGCTGTTCCGACCGTATGCTCATCACAACCACAAGCTATAAGTAGGCTATGATTTTTGTCGCTAACAGTTTTTAGCAATGCTAACGTCTCCTGTATCTCTAGCATAGGTAGAATGTGTGATGATTCTGTTTATTGGCAATGGGGCGAACGTTATTTCATTTTCCTGATTGTGTTTCATTTGAATAAATAACCTGTGTTGTCATGTAAATCTACAATTCACGATGCATGTTTGGCTATGTTGCATCTTTGCTCCGCAGCTTCGCTCAGCGCACAGCTCATCTATATGTTCATGAGCATACCATAAAAGGGAGAAAACCTCTTGTTTTATTCCAGGGCTATTTCACGGGGTGCATCAGGGCGCATAGAACAGCACCCTGGCCATTTTCAGACAAACCAATGTTACATATCCTATTCTGAGACTTTAAGGAACAATGTGAAATACCCTATAAAATCAGTCAATGACACCTTTAAGACAAGTGTGCATAGGCAAATAATTAAACACATGAACTGTCTTGAATTAATCTGATTGCACAACCTTGAATTTACCTCAATGGAGCCACATTAGCCCCAGCTGATTTGTTGATTTAAATTACAGTAAGGTTCACTTGGGCTTTAATCCTCAATTTTCCCCTGAGAACCATGAGCTACCTGTGTTTCTGCTGGAACATGGCCTGAAGTGTAAACAGCTCAGCTAGGAACCAGTAATACAGCTCCAGTATGGACCAGACATGCCAGGAAACACCCACAGCCATGCAGCACGTGTGTGTATCGTAGGTGTGGATCTCAACATCTGCTTAATGAACGGTAACTGTCTAGATGCCAATCTCCTCACCGGCCAACCGCGAGGAAGAAGCTGGAGAACGAGTTATAGTCAATTTCCTCAAAATCAAACTGCATGAGTGAGTAGTGTTTTTACCGAGTTATGTGACACACACACACGCAAACAAATACAAACCATAACACTCCCATGTTTATTCAGGCAACAGCGTGCGGTAAAAACAGATATAAACACAGTTGAATGCAGAAAGGAACTGTGCAAAAAAGACAAGACGAATGCAGAGAAAAGGCGTGTACAGGCCTATGTGTTGGTGGGAAGCCACAGGTGGCAGCGTCAGCAAGTCTGTTGTTGTTTCACTGCTTCATTGGAGAACCAGCACTTTACCGTTTTTCACAATTGCTAAAACACTAAACCCCATTCTCTGAATCTAATGTTCAGTGGCCTAAACCCATTTGTCGAATTAGACACTCTTTTGGCAAAACTCTAAACACATTCTCATTCACTAAAACCAAAACCATATTGCACTGTGATGCACTTGTACTGCAAAATGGTAAACACAGGCGGCAAACAGTAAACAGAACTACAACACAGTTGTCATCTGTAAGACAAACTGCATCCGGCACACCAGAGGGTTTTTGTTTGTTCTTTGTTGACATTACTACTGTAAGTTGAGATGGTTACTGTAATATTTTCTTTATGGCTAAATGCAGTTACGGTGTATACATAAACACATTTACATGTAAACATTCTTTACATGTAACTACATGCCCTGGATGCTGTGTTTGCTGTGCATTTATTTTGTGTTGTGTCGAATGATTGCTCCATAGTGTTTATATATTGACTTGCTGTGTTTATGATCTGAAAGCATTGTTTGATTTTGAGCACAGGTTAAATGGTTTAGGGGTGAGTGTTTGATTTTGCCAGAAGAGTCAGAGGTTTTGGTAATTTAGTTTGAGATGTTTTGTGTTTACAGTTTTGAGAAAATGGGTGACCGTTTCAAGAAATGTGTTTTATCAATTGTGAAAAACTGCAATTTGATATCTTGACAAAACACAGAGAGAACTCTACCTGTCAAACTATCTATTCAACAAATATGTGAGGTGGATCAAACCATATCCACTTGGCTAACAGAGACAGAGATGCTGTAGGAAACATATACTAAAGACCAGGCACAAGCCGCACAACTGTAGTTTGGGAACCTATCCTGCCTCTTCTACAGAGTTTGTTGAGGTATTGTACATGACATGTTAGCTTCCTCTGGTGGCTGGAAGGGGGAATGACACTAGAGTGACCCATTGTTCAGGTCACTCCCTCCACAGAAAGGTCACCTTACCCTTTCAGTGTCAGCTATGTCTTCCTCTCATTCTGTCTCTCTCTGTCATGCCTTCTTTCTCTCCGATCATCTTCAGAAGGCACTGGCGTCATCTTCTTTTATACAGACAGGCAGCATTTGAACAGCAACAGTCACTCCCAATGCTCTGTTAACCGGAGAGTCAAACACCTGTGAAACACCATTCCTCTTCCTCCCTGTGATTCTATAAACTGTTCTCAGATTGACTCATGCGTCATATCAGCCATGTTAGTAAGATAGTTAGTTACACAGTGGGAGCTTAGTATACACAGCCGGTACAGATAATACAATATTATCTTTCGGGAAAAAACTGGTGCCCCAGTTAAAAGTTAGCTTCAAGAAAACGCGTTGGCACACATGGATATTTACATTCTTGTTTAAAAAATGTATGTCATTTCAGACGATCTTAACAGCAAATACAGCCTCTACAGGAAGTATGTAGGTGATTGTGTGTGTAATTACGTGCTGTGCATGTAGTTAGAGAGGCAACAGAAAGCATACATAACAGGCATATTGACCAGAAAACAGACGTGATCACAGTACACACACTGACAAGCCCAGCTCCGGAAATAACCCAAGAATGGCTCTCAGTCCCTTCTCTCCAGCTCCAGTTTATAGGTCCAGAGATCGGTTCAAATCCTCCTAATGCCAGAAACATTTGGACCCTGTCTAGTCCTCCAGGACCGGTTCAGATAGAGTACAAAGGTTTTGGTTACTGTACTGGTCATGATCCTGGATGTAGTTTCAGTCCTAGTGGTGGTTTTAGTACCAGTTCCTGGTTCTAGTTCCACATGTGTTGCTAGTACTGGTCGTGGCCCTGTCCCTGGTTCTATAGCTCTTAAGTCCAGAGCTCCGTGGGGACCATGGCCTCCTTGGTTCCAACCGAGGGCATGAGGTTCTCCTCGGACAGGAAATCCAGAGGGAACTGGACCAGGAAGCCCCGAATCCTGAGCAGCTCCTCCTGGGCCCTGCCCGGATCGGACTGGGCCAGACCTGGCTTGGACTGGTACTGCTCGAGCTCCGCCATGTTACGCACCAGGGAGGTGGGAAGACAGCGGAACACCTGCACACAGCCAGAGAACACACACATGAATGGACACATACGTGTGAACGTACGCCCACTCGTAAACAAACAAACATTCACACAAACACACACATGTACACACCACTGTGGTGATAAACCCAAACACATGTTTCAAAAAACAGCATCCACAGGTGTATGGCAGCACTCAGTTTCACCAGTTGATTTTGGCCATCAAACAAAACATGCTAACGTTTCTGGGCACTGTTGTTTTTCTCAGTGCTATCATACACCTTTGGATGTTGTGTTTTGTAAAATGTGTTTGTATCGTCATCATGGTGTCATCTTACACACCTTCTCATAGATTGTGGCGTTGCGTCCAGCTGTGGTCATCCACACATCCTTGTAGAAACGTTCACTAATGGGATCTGACACGTCTATACTGGAGTCAGTGTGGCCACCCAGGATATTCCTGCCATGAGATCGCACACATTAACACACACATATAAACACACACACACGCATATAAACATACACACATGCATGCCCAGAGTAGAGCAGTCCCTTACGTAAGAAAAATATATTCACCAATATATAACTTTAAATATATTGTAATATATTGTAATATAATATTTTCAATTACATTTTCCAATATATTATATATGGAAATACATGGGATAATATATTGATGATACATATATTATACACTATAATATATATTCATGTAATATATTGCAATACATTGCAGAATATACAAATGATTGCCGCTTTCAATATATATAGCAAAATATTGAACATGAATATATATTATAGTGTATAATATATGTATCATCAATATTGCAATATATTGAAAGCGGCAATCATTTGTATGCCATCACATTATTTTCCCGAGAATTACCGGCGAGAATACATTATCTCGCTTATTACACGGCTACTTGCCAAAACGAAAAACGAACTTAACACAGTGTGTCTTTTTACAATTTATTTGTTACCATTCGTAGCTCTAGTGTTGATCAGCAGAGAAATAGTTCACCAAAGACGTTGAACTTCATAGACGTTGAACATTCTTTAGGCTTCAAATCAGCTGTCGTCGCTAAGCAACGGAGTACGCTGTGGTTGAAAAGTTACCGGACTACTTGCGGAGTGCTACGAAAGACGTGAATCCGAGGCAAACAGGCCACTTTCCTTGACGGCGGTCAATTTTACATAGCAGCGGTGAAATATCGAAATAATTGACCACAGAATGTTGGGAAGCCCCATTCAAGTGAATGTAGCATTCTACAGCATTAAGAACAGCTGTGTAATAATATAGAGTATAATATATGTCTCGTCAATATATGTATATATATATGGGAATATATTGGCTAATATATCACATGATATTTTCCAATACACTGCAATATATTTTTCTTCCGTAAGGGATTGCTGTGACTTTCCCAAACACACACACACACACCTGAAGCACTCAAGGCGCAGCTGCAGTGCGTATCGTCCGGCCTGGTACACCTCTCCATCCATAACGGAGGGAACCATCTCAGAGTCCTCCACAATCACTGCCACCTCGCTGTCACGCTTCCCCAGCATGCTCCGGTCATTGATGTTGGCAGAACCTAAAGCACACACACACACACAGCATGATATACACACACAAACACACACAGATATGCACGTGCACGCAGGCATACACACACGACACACAATGATGTACACGCACAGACACTCAAAGGTTTCAAACTTGCCAGTATGTGCTTCCTTCAAAGGAATGTTCAGCAGTTGGGTCTCTTTTATGTTTTATATCAAGCATCTCTCCTCACCAATACACACACATGCGTGCACACACACACACACACACACACCCACACACCCCCCCCCCACACACAGACACCAGACAAGATCTATCTTCGTAGAAAGGATGGATGTTCTTTGATGGTCTAACTCAGACAGATAGATTGGGGCACATGGAACAGATGATAGTAATGAAAAGCATGACTAAAGGTCACGTCTCTTCCATCAGTCATGTCTGACAGTCACACGGAGGCACTGCCTCCTCCTGCCTCCTGCCTCCTCCTGCCTCCTGCAGGAAATGATCTGGAACTGCAGTACAACCGTTCACCAGGAGGAGGAGCTATGGAGCTGTGTTTGAGCAGCCAGTCTTACATTCCTGGTCAGGATAGGACAACACACATAATCACACATGCACAAATACACACGCACTCCATCCCCACCCTATGCACCTACACATACACACCCCGCCCCACCCTGCGCATGCGTACCGATGATGACGGTGTTGTCGTCGGCGATGAGCAACTTGCTGTGGATGTAGATGAGCTCAGTGACCAGGCTTCCCTCCAGCTCTGCATGGGTCCTCATACCAGCAAAGGAGATGTAGTTCATCCACTGGTCGTCCACTGGAAGTGGGGCAGAGTCAGAATCAGACGGGTGTGTGTATTGTGCGTGTGTGGTTATTTGTGCATTTCTATGTGTTTTGTGTGTGTGTGTGTGTTTCACTTACTCTCCTTCTTCAGCTGGGAGATGATGGAGAATTCCCCTCTGATCATGGTTCTGTAGAGAGCAGAGTTTGTAGGATGTTATGGTCTGTTCTTTTGTCTGGCCAGGTCTGTCAAGGGCTCATTGGGTTTTGTCTGGTCTGAACAGGTCAGGTCTAGCCTGGACTAGTGGTCTGGTCCAATCCGGTCCAGTCTGGTTTGATCCGGTCTGGTCAGGTTAAATGTCTCTGTACCTGTAGTTGAAATGCATGACGGCCTGAATGGCGTTCCCCCCTCCGGTGGTGATGTCACCCTCGAAGCCAGGCAGCAGGGGGGTCACCACGTACACACGGAACTTTTTCCCCTCCCTACACACACACACACACATACACACACACACGGGCACACACACACACATAGTTATAGTCTGCACGAACACACACACTGATCCCCTCATCATCCCTGTCTTGGGACAGACGTACTTGTGTGCTCGGATGATCCTCTCGATGATGGCGTCTCCGATTCGGTTGTGCACCATCTTGTTGTCTGCACAGCTGATGAAGAACTGGTTCTGAGGCACAGAGATGGGGTGGACTCCCAGTCAGGTATATCTAAGCTTTATGTCAGCCTATGTTGCATTCAGATACACATACTGTATGTCAAGTCTATTTGATGTTATGTCATGTGTAGGTGTCATGTAGATGTACATGTTCCTACAAGTAGTAACTGCACACCCTTTTTAGCCTCTGCATTGTGTACTGTACATCTATTTAATACTATATGATATATGTCTACCTCTATGTAGTGCTATGTCATGTATTATGTGCCTCTATGTAGATTTAGCGTAATGCGTATGTACCTCTATGTAGATATAGTGGCATGTCTGTAGCGCTTCGCAATGAAATGTCACGTAGATGCGCCTCTATGCAGTTTGATGTCATGCACATGTAGTTCTATGTCATGTATGTGTACCTCTATGTAGATGTAGTGCTTGCTCCTGGCAATGGTCTGGATGTAGGCGTTGTGGATGGACTCTTCATGGTGCTTTATACCTGCTGACCAGTCTGCTGCCGACCTCAGGACCTGAGAGGAGAAAGTACAATCAGGGAGAGTGTGTGTGTATGTGTGTCCTATACATTTGCAAGTTTGTGTACCTATCACTACTGTATTATTTGTAAATGTGTGTGTGTGTATGTATGTATGTTCTCACCTGCACTTTGGTATTGACACAGTCAGGGACCTGGTAGTGCCGCTGGTTTGCACTGGTGTGAGACTTGGGGAGTAGGAAGGGATAGTAAAGAGACCGGTACTTGGGCTTCATTATCTGGAAGAGTGAGGGGGGGAGAAGGAAGGAAGGAAGGAACGGGGGGGAGGAGAGAGACAGAGAGAAAGGGAGAGAGAGAAAGGGGAAGAGGAACATAAAATGTGAAATTATATGAGAGAAATGGGCAGGACAGTTCCCATTTTCCCCACAGAGTGTGTGTGTTGTTGTGTGTTACTTTGGTAAAGTTCCAGCGCTGGATGAAGTGTCGGGCCACGTCTCTGGCTGCTTTCCCATGAACCACTGAGGCAATGTCATGCCAGGGCATTCTGGGAGTCGTGTACCTGTCTATGAAGTCTGGAGGGCCAAAGGAGAGAGGAGGGGAAAAGCGAGGGAGAGGAGGGAAGTGAAGAGAGGTTAAAGAGAGAATGAGGTAGAATAGAGAGCAGAGAGAGTGAGGTGGGAGGGAGAGACAAAGATTGAATGAGGGAGGACAAAAGGGGAAGGAGAGGATATGAGTGAGGGAGGAGGAATAGAAAAAGGAAACAAGGGAGAGAAGGAGGGAGAGAGGGAGAGAAGAGAAGAGAAGAAAAACAAAAAATTTTCAGTGCCATTAGCGTTGGGGTTCATTTTAGGGTTAACATTTTTAGCAGGAAGTGATGCTTTTAATTTCCTCTGGTAATGTCTGGAAAAAACCTTACATGGAAATGATTACCACAGCCAATAACACACAGGCCCTGTGTTTATGGGTGTGTCTCCGTCTCTCCCCCTTCTCATTATCTCAACCACCCTCCTTCTCTCTCTCCATTAATTAATGACCATATTGAGCGATGGAGCCAGTCTTGTGTGTGTTATGTGTGTGCCTTACCATCAAAGGGTTTTTCCAGCTGAATCCAGTCCTTGTAGATCGGGTTGGAGTAGTCCTTGCCGTGCCAGAAACGAGTGTTGCCCAGGAGTTCTCCCACCCCAGTCTGCAAGCTGATGCTCTTCACAGAACCACTACCTACAGTACAGAAGATATAGAAGGACTTAGACTATCTACCTACAGTACAGAAGATATAGAAGGACTTAGACTATCTACCTACAGTACAGAAGATATAGAAGGACTTAGACTATCTACCTACAGTACAGAAGATATAGAAGGACTTAGACTATCTACCTACAGCACAGAAGATATAGAAGGACTTAGACTATCTACCTACAGTACAGAAGATATAGAAGGACTTAGACTATCTACCTACAGTACAGAAGATATAGAAGGACTTAGACTATCTACCTACAGTACAGAAGATATAGAAGGACTTAGAATATCTACCTACAGTACAGAAGATATAGAAGGACTTACATTCTCTACATTCAGTACACAAGAGATATAAGGACTTAGACTATCTACCTACAGTACAGGAGATATAAGGACTTAGACACGCGTAGTGTAGTGTTATTGTAGAGTTGGAGTGTCGTCGTTGTAGTCTTGTGGTGTCATAGTATGGTGTAGTTGGTAGGGTAGTAGTGTGTTGTTGTAGTGGTGCTACAACACTACAACAACACACTCTTTCGAGCCTGGCTCCGAACTGGACCTCAAACTGCAATGGATAATAGTGTTGTGGTGTAGAGGTGTGTTGTCGTGCCACGGTGTGTGATGTGTTATCATAGTGTAGTGGTGTGTTGGCACAGTGTTTTAGTGTAGTGGTGTATTGTCGTAGTGTAGTGATGTATTGTCATAGTGTAGGGGTGTGTTGTTGTAGTGTAGTGGTGTGTTGTTGTAGTGTAGTGGTGTGTCATAGTAGTGTAGTGGTGTGTTGTCTTAGTGTAGTGGTGTGTCATAGTAGTGTAGTGGTGTGTCATAGTAGTGTAGTGGTGTGTTGTCATAGTGTAGTGTAGTGGTGTGTCATAGTAGTGTAGTGGTGTGTCATAGTAGTGTAGTGGTGTGTTGTCATAGTGTAGTGTAGTGGTGTGTTGTCATAGTGTAGTGTAGTGGTGTGTCGTTGTAGTGTAGTGTTGTTGTAGTGTAGTGGTGTGTCGTTGTAGTGTTGTGGTGTGTTGTAGTGTAGTGGTGTGTCGTTGTAGTGTAGTGGTGTGTTGTTGTAGTGTAGTGGTGTGTTGTAGTGTAGTGGTGTGTTGTTGTAGTGTAGTGGTGTGTCTTTGTAGTGTAGTGGTTTGTTGTCATAGTGTAGTGTAGTGGTGTGTCATAGTAGTGTAGTGGTGTGTCATAGTAGTGTAGTGGTGTGTTGTCATAGTGTAGTGTAGTGGTGTGTTGTCATAGTGTAGTGTAGTGGTGTGTCGTTGTAGTGTAGTGTTGTTGTAGTGTAGTGGTGTGTCGTTGTAGTGTTGTGGTGTGTTGTAGTGTAGTGGTGTGTCGTTGTAGTGTAGTGGTGTGTTGTTGTAGTGTAGTGGTGTGTTGTAGTGTAGTGGTGTGTTGTTGTAGTGTAGTGGTGTGTCTTTGTAGTGTAGTGGTTTGTTGTCATAGTGTAGTGTAGTGGTGTGTCATAGTAGTGTAGTGGTGTGTCATAGTAGTGTAGTGGTGTGTTGTCATAGTGTAGTGTAGTGGTGTGTTGTCATAGTGTAGTGTAGTGGTGTGTCGTTGTAGTGTAGTGTTGTTGTAGTGTAGTGGTGTGTCGTTGTAGTGTTGTGGTGTGTTGTAGTGTAGTGGTGTGTCGTTGTAGTGTAGTGGTGTGTTGTTGTAGTGTAGTGGTGTGTTGTAGTGTAGTGGTGTGTTGTTGTAGTGTAGTGGTGTGTCTTTGTAGTGTAGTGGTTTGTTGTCATAGTGTAGTGGTGTGTTGTTGTAGTGTAGTGGTGTGTTGTTGTAGTGTAGCGGTGTGTTGTTGTAGTGTAGTGGAGTGTTGTCTCAGTGGAGGGGTGTCATTGGGGCTGACCTGTACTGTCGATGCTGCTGATACTATCAGAGTGATGGAAAGTGTGTTTGTGCAGGTGCCTGTACAGGCTGAAACGACTCTTCCTGGTTCGACCAATCCCCTTCAGCTTTGGCAGCTCCACTTTCTCTATCGATGGCGCCTCACCTCTCCCGTTGCTATGGGTAACACAGTCATTCGAGGACACCCCCCTACTGGCTGGAGTGTTTGCGTTGGCAGCCTTAGGTAGGAGGCACAGAAAACAGGTTAAAGGGTGTTGTGTGTTTGTGTGTGTTGTGACCCCACGGGTGTGTGTTGTGCGTATACGTGTGTGTGTATCTGACCTGCTCCATAGCAACGGAGCGTGTCATGCTCCCCACGTCTGTCAGGCGGTGTTCTCTGTCATCCCAGCGACCATACGCCAGGTCAATCCCGCCCACGAAGGCCACTGATTGGTCGATGACAATGATCTTCTCGTGATGCGCCCAAAGGTAGACAGAGGATGAGACGTGGTCTGGGTGGCGCATAACCTGCAGGACACACACCACACACAGGCACACACATACAGGCACACACACACAGGCACACACACACAGGCACACACACACAGGCACACACCACACACAGGCACACACACACAGGCACACACACACAGGCACACACACACATGCACACACCACACACAGGCACACACACACAGGCACACACACACAGGCACACACACACAGGCACACACACACAGGCACACACACACAGGCACACACCACACACAGGCACACACCACACACAGGCACACACACACAGGCACACACACACAGGCACACACCACACACAGGCACACACACACAGGCACACACACACAGGCACACACCACACACAGGCACACACACACAGGCACACACACACAGGCACACACAAACAGGCACACACACACAGGCACACACCACACACAGGCACACACACACAGGCACACACACACAGGCACACACCACACACAGGCACACACACACAGGCACACACACACACAGGCACACAGCTAGTAAGAGTTGGCTTCCCCTGTAGTGTACCTATAGTGGGGGGTGTGGAGGTGAGGGACATACCTTGATGTTGGGGTGCAGGTGCATCAGAGTCCTCTTGCTGTATTCACTGTTAATGCCCAGTGCTAGCTCCACCTCCTTGTACAGCATCACAAACACACGCACGCCTTGTTGCTGGGGAGACACACACACAAAAAGTCTATCAGATGTGTCAAAATCATGTTGGTTTTTAATCCTCCTGTTCAGGTTCTTTGAAGGTTTTTTGAATGAATCTTTGATTTCACGTTTTAGTAGTGTAGATACTGTATATACAGTCAACTCTGGAATTATTGGCACCTGTGGTAAAGATGAGTAAAAAGGGCAAAAATGCACCTTTTGGTCATTTAACTTGGTCCCACTGAACATTTTACAGAAATTGGAAAAAAATCAATGCAATGAACTGAAGTACATTTATTCTTAAAAAACAACTAGTACAAACTATTTTTTACCAAAAAAACGTCCCTGAGTCTTCTTCTGTAACATCTAATAAGTAAGAGAATACAGAACAAGGAATCTGAGAGCTTTCCTCCTAGGTGCTCTCTTGTGCACTCTCCTCTCCAGCTCAGCCTACAGGTGGGGTTTAGCTCAGGGGACTGAGATGGCCATGGCACACGCTAGATGTCTTGTACCATTTCTGGATTCATTTGGACGTATGTTTGGGATCCTTGTCCCCCTGGGATCCAACAACAACCCAGTTGTAGTGTAGTGGTGTGTCGTTGTCCTGGCAACCAGATTCACATTGAATCATTCCTGCTATTTCATGGAGTTCATGATGTCACGTGTCCGAACGAAGTTCCCTGAATGTGGGCATATACGTATCTTGGAAAATGAAAACCATCGTCTTCGCTGAGAATGAGGGCAAAATAGACTTAGGTCCTCTTTCAGATGAGTTTAAAACGGTTCCAGTTGCTTTTAACATTTTAAGAATGGCCCTAAACGATGAGTCAGCTGAGAAGCAATGTTGTATAACCATTCACTGACTTATGAAGCTGAACACACTTTGCCCTGATTTGAGGGACATGTCCCTATGTACAAGGGAATATTGCCTGTGTCACTCAAATTCACACACCCCTATGAAACAGTAAGTGATGGACACTGTTCAACTTAAAAGGATAGAAATTGAAAAATGTTTGAGTTACATTTTGTTCATAAACATTTATAAGAGTGCCAATAATTGTGGGACGTGTTTTTCATTTTATTTTTTGTTTTGACCAATACTTTCTTGATTTTCTTTCTCAGAATAAATGTAGTACAATTAAAAGAATTCAGCAGAATTTTGGAACACTTTTTGATCGCCTTTACCAGGACTGCCAACAATTCCGGAGTTGACTGTATATGGATGTACAAACTTTTGAAACAACTATCTTGTCTTTTAATGATTTTAACTCTTTGATTAGCTTTCCGAAATAAATACTTCCTGAACTAGCTGAACCTGAAGAGGCTGTAAGTGGCAGCAGAGAGTCTGTGATGGACAGCACCTCCTGCAGGTTTGGGGTACTCACTGCTTTACGTTTCAGGGTGCAGTCCAACCTCCAGCGGTTGCCCTCGACGACAGGCCTCTTCAGAAAGATCTCAGGACTCAGCCTGGCGTATAAGACACACACATACACACACAAACAAACATATACACACACACACACAGTCAGATAAACAAACACAAAACACACATACAGTCAGATAAACAAACACAAAACACACACACAGTCAAATACAGAAATGCAGTTAAAACACACTCAACTAGTAAAAGGTTACTTTTCCCCTCCTCCCTCCCTACACACACAAGAACTCAATTGTAAGATGACGTAACGGGAAGCTACATACACCAGTGTTGTGGAGATGTAACCAGTAGCAAGAGTTACATTACATTATAATTCTGCTGAATCTTCCCCTGGAACAGTTTCAAACTAAAAACCCTGAGCCTGTTACCGTCCCACCAGAGGGCATCCAGCAGAAACACTAACATGAACCAGATGGATCCCATAAACACAGCATACCTGTTACACAAGCACACACACACATTCACAAACATGCACACACCCAATGTCAACACACACGACCAACACAGACACACTTCTACAAACACACACTGCTCACGAACACATGTACGTCAATGTGTGAATAGTAGCCTGGCTTATTCACAGCTCTAGCTGAAACAAGCAATGAGTTTCAACACTTGACATCTTTCACTGCCAACTGCAGAGACACTCAATGGGCAAACAGTGTCTTAGGTCAGCAGACAACCACACACTCACACACATGCAAACACCCACACATACCAAATATCCACACATACACACACACACATTATCCCCACACACACATATCCCGACACACACACACATTATCTCCACACACACACATATCCCAACACACACACACATATATACCCACGCATGCACACACAGACTCACCACCAGTCTGTGATGAAAATTTCTTCTTTAGCCTCCTCGAGAGCATCTGCCACGTCCTCCATATAAGTCTTCCCATTCACGTACCTACACACACACACACACACAGATATACACACACACACACACACAGATATACACACACACACAGAGATATACACACACACACACAGTTACACGTGCACACACAGGAACACAAAAGGAGAAGAGTCATGCTCAACTCCCACACGCACCCCGTTGTTTACAGTGTGCAAGCCACCCCTGTATCCGTGGTTACCACTTGGCTGGGATGTTCTCCTCTTGCTGGGCGAAAGAGCCGAAGCGATGATCGGTGAGGAAGGCCTTCCCATGTCTCCTCACAAAGTCCTCTATGGCCTGGCCCCACCAGCGCGCATGTCTGTAGCTGCTGCACTTCAGCACCAGGGTCCTGCACACACACGCGCGCGCACACACACACCACACACACACACACACATCCCAAGGTCAACTCTCCATCTCTTCGAAAGCAAAGGTCTGACATGCATGTACATACCCCACACCACACACACACACACACACACACTCACACACACAAACAATCACACGCTAAAACATTGATACGTTGCATGTACACACCTAGAGAGACAGTCTATGCGCACGCCGTGTTTGGTCTCTGTGTCTTTGGAGTCCATCTTGATCCGGAACTCCTTGTCCACCAGCAGGACGAAGGAGATGGCCCCGGTGTCTGGCTTCATGTAGAGCAGGAAGGAGTCCTTCACCACCAGCCAGCTACACACACACACACACACACACACATGGAGGCATGGCATTTTTAGGTTTATCTGTGCATGTGTGTGTGTGTGTGTGTGGGGGGGGGGCGGGGGACTGACCGTTTGGACCAGCGGTAGCAGACTTCATTGTGACCGCAGCAGTTCATGCCTGGGATGCGGTGTCCTCCAGACCGTTTGTAAATCATCCCCTCCCTGGAACACACACACACACACATGCACACAAACGCCCATACATACGTCACACACAGGCTGTGTGAGGAAGTATGTTCTGTGTAACTTTACATGCGGCACAGAGAGTAAAACAATAAAACCACTTCAGTGAGAAGCCGACATATTCATCTAAGCAAAACCAGCAGTAAAGGGCTGGATGGTATTTGTAGATATGGGGGAGATGTTCCTTACAGGCCTTTAGGACCAAGGTCGTGGATGAAGGACATTTGGCTGATGTCTATGAACTCCATCTGAAGCACAGAGAACACAGCAGTCATCATGACCTCTCTGAGGTACAACACACAGCAGTCATCATGACCTCTCTGAGGTACAACACACAGCAGTCATCATGACCTCTCTGAGGTACAACACACAGCAGTCATCATGACCTCTCTGAGGTACAACACACAGCAGTCATCATGACCTCTCTGAGGTACAACACACAGCAGTCATCATGACCTCTCTGAGGTACAACACACAAGTATTAGTACCTGTACTGTAAACTACAACACTCATACTGTTATTACCTGTACTGTAAACTACAACACTCATACTGTTATTACCTGTACTGTAAACTACAACACTCATACTGTTATTACCTGTACTGTAAACTACAACACTCATACTGTTATTACCTGTACTGTAAACTACAACACTCATACTGTTATTACATGTACTGTAAACTACAACACTCATACTGTTATTACCTGTACTGTAAACTACAGTACTCACAGTGTGATGGTATTTCCTGTACATGGCCATTCTCAGCAACTTGTTTAGGTAGTCCTCCAATTGTCTCTGTAGAGACACACAGTAACAGATGTTGTCCTGTTTTTCTCCTGTAATTCTCTAGAGTACCACACAAGTTAATCGTATCCGGTGTAACAGTGGTCAACTTGTCGTAAGATCATCCCATCAGAAGCAAAAATGGTCAGAACAGAAGGAAGACAGTGTTAGAGCACAAGGTTGTGAAGACATTTCTCTGCCCAAAGAGCTCATAGTCACCGCAAGACACACACACACACACTCACGCTCTCAGACACACACACACACACTCACACACACACGCTCTCAGACCACACACACACACCCACACTGCTCACACACCACACACACACACATTCACACACTCCACACACCACCACACTCGCTCTCAGACACGTACCCTCCTGCTGGAGACCTGCTCATCCCGAGCCAGCTCGTCTCCGTTACCCCGGGGCAGAGAGGGCATCTCCCTCACCTCGCTCTTCCTCACACTCTTCCTCCTCACTGTGTGACTGTGTCAGGATCGAGGTCACAGAAAGAGTGAGATAGAGGGAAAAGACATACATGATGAATGTGTGTGCATTGTTGTGTGGGAGTGCCTGTGTGTGTGTATCTGTATGTATGAGTGTGTGTGAGAGTGTGTGTGTATGCATATACCTGCGCAAGGGCAGAGGGTGTGTGTGTGTGTGTGTGTGTGTGTGTGTGTACCTGTGTGAAGGCAGAGTGTGTGTGTGTGTGTGGTGTGTGTGTGTGTGTGTGTGTACCTGGGCGAGGGCAGAGTGTGTGTGTGTGTGTACCTGCGTGAGGGCAGAGTGTGTGTGTGTGTGTGTGTACCTGGGCGAGGGCAGAGTGTGTGTGTGTGTGTGTACCTGGGCGAGGGCAGAGGGTGTGTGTGTGTGTACCTGGGCGAGGGCAGAGAGTGTGTGTGTGTGTGTGTATGTGTGTGTGTGTTTGTGTGTGTGTGTACCTGCGTGAGGGCAGAGGGATCCTCATCAAGGTCTTGTAGCGGAGAAGCTCTCTGTGCAGCTCTAGGAAGTGCTTCTCCTTCCTCTTCACCACCCAGGAGAACTCTCCATGTCTGAGCTCTATCCGGAACACTGCAGGGAGAGACTGCACACACACACGCAAACAGACATCCTCCAGCTGTGTTCAGGATTTGAGCTTTGTGTGTTTGTGCGTGTGCATGTGTGTGTACCTTGTTGACGCTCCTGTTTTGCGAGATGTTAAAGCGGTCCTGGTTAGCGGTGAACCTCTCCACCTCCAGGATCCTGGCAGTGATGGGCAGGGTGGGCAGGTAGATCCGGGCGCTGGCCTCCTTAAAGCCCACCGTCTCATACACAGCTGAGAAAGGGGTACGACAGTCCCCTGCACAGCCACCATGGTCACAAAGAGGGAGAGAAAGAAAGAAAGAGGGGGAGAGAGGCAACAACTGTGAGAGAAGACAGTGAGAGAGAGACAGAGAGACAGAGAGACAGAGAGAGAGAGAGAGAGAGAGAGAGAGAGAGAGAGAGAGAGAGAGAGAGAGAGAGAGAGAGAGAGGAGAGAGAGAGAGAGGGAGAGAGAAAGAGAGAGCTGAGAGGGAGATAGAGAGAGAGAGATAGAGAGAGAGAAATATTACATCCTATCTATCCAAGGGCAGAATTGAATAAACACACCTATATGGTGTGCAGCATCAAAGTCAGTCTCCTCCCCCTCTCCCATGTCCAGTTCTCGGGTGTCCAGGCTCTCAACCACGTCGGCCATTTTGCTTCTGACTTGTGTGTCTGGCTCGTCAGCTGTGATGTCGGAGGGTTCAAAGGTCACCAGGTGTATCCTGCTTGTGTTGGATGTGGCTTTTCCTGCCATGCCTAGCACTTAGCTCCTGGAGCAGGGTGAACCTGGGAGAAGGAGGAGAAGGATCAGAAGCAGGAGTAGGAATGGTGGAAGGAAGAAGAGGAGGAGCAGAAGAAAGAGAAAGACCAGGAGGAGGAGGAACAGTGGAAGTATGGAGGAGGAGCAGGAGAAGGAAGAGGAGTGGGAACAAAACAAACAAAAATGGAAGAGGAAAAGGAGAGAAGTAAAGAGAAGAAAAGAGAAAAAAACGTCAGTTAAACCTTTAAAAAGTGATCTGGCAGCCTAGATGTGACTGGAAGAGAAGGGCTGTGTTCTCGGGGGAGGTGAGGGAACTGTCTTCTCTGGGGAGGAGGGAGGACGAGCTGTCTGTTCCTGCAGCTGTTCCAGGTTTCACATCCACACCCCAGAATAGATCCTCTCACAGGAAGAGCTGGGTCAGGGGTCAGGGGTCAGGGGTAGTTTATTGGTTCACAGTGAGCTACTGATGGACAGAGGACTCTGGGACAACATTTGGCGTTGAGCAAGGAACGGTCACGATGAGTAGGAGCATCTCCACCCACACACACACATGCACACACACACATGCACACACACACATATGCACACCCATAGAACAACGGAATATTGTGTCAAAGTTCCGGGCGCTCAGTGAATTTGCAGGTTGAGAGGAATAGGTTAGAGAGTGACACGTTCACCTCAGTTTAATCCTACGAACAAGCGGGGAGTGATTGTTCATCTTGGGGTTTTATAATCCAAGATGATGTGGGGATGATCTCTTTTTAAGGGTGAACTTTTCCATTGGTCAGTTTACCTGACTGGCCGTTGTCCTGAGATAAGATAGGTGTGAAGTGGTTGGTGGGTTGAAGTCAATATTTCAAATGTCCATGGAATGCATAAACTTCAAAATATAAAAATACAACGTGGTTGTATTGGTTTTGTTAGTATGGTACAATCATGAGTGATAGTGAAGATAGTGACATTGTATGAGACATCATATTATGCAATCAGTCGTCCTGGTGATCAGTACTGTGTCTTACTGAGTGGATCAGAAATGGTTGTGTTGGTGGTTTGACTCTCTGCTACACTGCTGCTGTCTGTGAGCCTGTCTGCCCAGCCTGGGACAGGAATGGAAAGGGTTGTCTCTCTGGGTGACAGACAGACAGACAGACAGACAGACAGACAGACAGACAGACAGACAGACAGGCAGGCAGACGTAGGCAGGCAGGCAGGCAGGCAGGCAGGCAGACATGCAGGCAGGCAGGCAGGCAGACAGACAGACCATAGTAATCCCAGTTCTGCTGAAAGGTCACACTCTCTATCATCAGACAGTTATACTTGCAATATATACAGGTATACTTTAAATATATATAATATCATATATTACAGTATATATATTTATATAGTATAACAATATTATATATTCATTTTAATATATAACGTTTGTGGATGTGGGAACAGCTGCTGTCCTGAGAAGAGGCCGGGCAAAATTTGCACGGGCATCACGGCAACAACATTCTATGATGTCATCTGACCAGACATCTCAAAGGTACTTTCAAGGCAAGTTAGGACATGATAAATTTCCTTGACAATCCCATCTTCCTGCTGACACACACCCAAACACAGACACTGACGCACAGTCCATACCGAAGGAGACCTACCTGTTGTTGTGTCAAACACATGCTGTTGCTAGCTAAATTAGTGTCAGTGAACATTTTGTGAATCTCTAAGAATGTGTGTTCGTGTGTGGTGGTGTGTGTGTTCCTTGTGTAGCAGGGTCAACAGACAAACCACGTACCATCACACCTTTGCCCTACCCCCCGACAAGGACAAAGGGGTGTTTCCCCACTTCCCTTATCTCCCAGACTAGGAGCTTCAAAGCTTCAGGCCCAGCATGGGGTCAGAAGGAATACCAGTAATTGATGTGTTATAATGTATGCTTTCCCTTTAATGCTGTGTTGATGTAATTTCATGTTTTAATGTAACTTCCTTTACCGTTATGATAAATCAGTCAATCTTGATATCAAAATAATCTTAATCTACGAACTAAACTGTTTATCAATGTTGTATTGTTGTATTTTAAAGTAGAGGAATACATTGACATTTGAAATAGCTGAACTCAAGTTATCAACCACTTCACACCCATACGTCAATCCCAGGATGACGCCCAGGTGGGAGTAACTGACCAATCAAAGAGTTCACCTCCAAAAGGACACCCCCCTTCTGCAAGGATTATAAAACCCCAACGCACAAGCAAACCTTGCTTTTTCGCCAGGATTTATCGGAAGTGTTCGGGACACATCTGACCTATCCTTCTCAATTAGCAACTCACTGGACCATCAGGAACTTTGATGAAAGATTCCTTTGCTCTAACCGTTTGACAAGGACGAACGGAACTTTCAGATATTGCTACATTTCTTACATGGCATATTGTGATTTAATTTGTTACGTTTGATTTTTGTTTGCAAATGATTTAACCTAACTTTCGTTAGGATTAGTTAACATAGACTCGCCATTGTTCTCCAGAAGCCTATCTCTCTCTCTCTCCCTTCCCCTCCCCACGCGCTCTCAACCTACCATCTTGTATTCCACTCTCATCATAGTTTAGGACTGTACACTGTTCAACTCACTCTCAACTAACCTATAACTTCTCTGGTATTTGTTCATTATAATTACATTTCCTTAAATAAATCATTGTTTATAATACTCGCGTTATCCCTCACGTTATCTGATCTGCTCTACGTTTATAGAATTCACTACTAAAGATTAGACTGATTATTCATATAAACGAAGGGTATTCAATATTATTCAATAAGGTTTCCTCTGTCCCTTTAAACAAATAAGAGGTGGTGCCCCAAAGAACTATATACTTTATTATAAATTAAGTATTGCTTATCTTAACCGTGCATACCCCACTACACTTGGGGAAAAAGAACAGTGTAGGAGCCATTCATTTATTTGGGGTAAATACTAAGAGCTCTAAATAGTGGTATAGATTAAAGATAGTAGATATAGATTAAGTTCACTAGTTAAGAAACATCTTTATTTACGTTGTGTTTGCCGGGGGTGTGGCAGGTGTGTGTGGAAACAGTCTTTGACCGTGTCATCGGGTCAACGTGTGGACAGGGCGCACCACGCCAAGACAAAGACGCAGTTTTACGTTTGTTTCATTTTGATCAATAAATCCACTCACAAGAGGAAAGAGTCGTCTTCAATAAACACGCGTCAGGAAGTGAACAGAGACAGGGATGGTTTCATGGACATAGACACAACACTAGAAACCCTAAAAACCATAACCTGTTTCTACCACTACAAACAGTGTGGTATCTCTCAGCTCTGTGTGTGTTATGAAGCTTCTGGACCGCACACACACACAGACACACACACACACACACACACACACAGGTACAGCTGGAGAGGGTGGAGTGTATAGCCTACAGTATTTTCTTTCTCTCTTTCTGTCTCTCTTTTTCTGTCTCTCTGTCTTTCACTGGCTTATCTCTCTCAAACATAATGCATGTTGTATCCTTTATATCCAGTCCACTAGGGGAACCTTTCTCGATGAACAAATTCTACATTTTACATACAATCCCTTGTATTTTCTATGACTGATTTTAGTGCCACATCAGTTTCCTGACGCTGATGTTGTCAGAGCAACAGATGTGTGACTCACGGTTTGTCACATTGCTTTTTCATTTCACGTAATTATATGTCATGCTGGAGGTATGATTTCAGTTTCGATCAGCAGTGGTTGATGAATACATTTTCTTTGTAGCGCACTTGTGCTAATGTGGATCCCTTATGACGAAATGATGACACGTTGAGGAGAGAGGGAGAGAACAAGAGAATGAGAGACACAGAGAGAAAGAGATAGAGACTGTGTCCAAAGGAGCAGAAAAGTTGGGTTATCTCTTCCCTCTCCTCTGATGGAACACTGCCCGCTTCCTGCTTCCTGACTGGTCGCCATGGTGACAGTATGTCCGTCATGGAGTAGCAATTAAAAAAAATGCAATGTTGCTTGTCTCCCTTCCTGCATTACAGCCAAAACCTTCCGAAAGCTGATCAGAGTCGATATCCACAAATACACAGGAGGACAGAGGAAGATGAAAAGATGAAGGCGGAGAAGGAGAGGGTTAGAGGAGTAGGAGGAGAGCAGGACGACATGGAGGGAAGGGGAGGGGGGAATAAAGAGTTGCCACAAGGTTGCCACGATCATTTGGGAAATAGTCTTACTGTACAACAGAAAATCCAAAGTGTAATAAAAGAGTGTAATCTGAGGTTGGACCCCGCTCACACACACACACACACACACCCACGTACACACACAAACACTATTGTGTGGCTTCCTCTAGTTGACGTTCCATCTCCAGGGTCGGTGGCCAGCTGATCCACCAGACCAGCACACAGAGAACTCAGTAGTTCAGTTCAGTGCAGCTTGGAAGAGACAAGCAGAGACTAGAAGTGCCTCATTTATATGGATTGTTTCACATTGTTTCTTGTTTTCCCAACATATATGCATAGGTTATGTTATTAATAATTAAACAATTAAAACGTCTTATGTTTGTTAAAATATTCCCCATATCAGGGCAACAATTAACATAGCTGAAGAAAAAACTTATCATCTTAACAACCCAGATAAAGTGAACTACATAGTTAACTAGCATGTAAGCTATCTCCCTAGTGCCAAGCTATCTCCCTAGTGCCAAGCTATCTCCCTAGTGCCAAGCTATCTCCCTAGTGCCAAGCTATCTCCCTAGTGCCAAGCTATCTCCCTAGTGCCAAGCTATCTCCCTAGTGCCAAGCTAACTCCCTAGTGCCAAGCTATCTCCCTAGTGCCAAGCTAACTCCCTAGTGCCAAGCTAACTCCCTAGTGCCAAGCTATCTCCCTAGTGCCAAGCTAACTCCCTAGTGCCAAGCTATCTCCCTAGTGCCAAGCTAACTCCCTAGTGCCAAGCTAACTCCCTAGTGCCAAGCTATCTCCCTAGTGCCAAGCTAACTCCCTAGTGCCAAGCTATCTCCCTAGTGCCAAGCTATCTCCCTAGTGCCCTAGTGCCAAGCTATCTCCCTAGTGCCAAGCTAACTCCCTAGTGCCAAGCTAACTCCCTAGTGCCAAGCTAACTCCCTAGTGCCAAGCTATCTCCCTAGTGCCAAGCTAACTCCCTAGTGCCAAGCTAACTCCCTAGTGCCAAGCTATCTCCCTTGTGCCAAGCTAACTCCCTAGTGCCAAGCTAACTCCCTAGTGCCAAGCTAACTCCCTAGTGCCAAGCTATCTCCCTAGTGCCAAGCTAACTCCCCATGGCTAACTATAGTACCTATCTAACTAACTCCCTATGGCTAACTATAGTACCTATCTAACTAACTACCTATTGTAGCTAGCTATCTACAAAGCCAACAAATGACCAAGCTAACTACATTTATATATGTATGTCACAACATTCCCTCAAGGACAATAAGCATATACTCTGCTAAAGGTTTCTTGAGATCATATCAGTTTAACAAATGGGGAATTACAAAACCATAAAACTTGCACATAGATAAACAGACACACACAAGAACGTACACTCTCTCTCTCTTCCCTCTCTCTCTCTCTCTTCCCCCTCTCTCTCTCTTTCCTCTCTCTCTCACACACACAAACACACTCTCTCAATTCTTACCGAAACACAGACACACATTGACACCCACACCACATACACACACATAAACATACGCACACACACAAACTGACACCATAAAGATACCAACACTACTGAACAACATTGATTGCTATAGCGGTGCCAGCCTCCTCGTGGCACAGATGTCACAATGAGGGAGAGAATAAGAGAGAGGCAGTGAGAAAAGAGAGAGGGAGTGAGAAAAAGAGGTCTGTGACACCTCTATATCAGCCCACACTAAAGCTGCCATTTATCTAATCATTCACAGGGAGAGAGAGCGTGAGAGAAAGAGAGAAACGAGAGAGAATAAAAAGAAAGAAAGAGAGATGGGGGAGAAAGAGAGAGAGAGAGAGGGGGGGGGGACAGAGGAAGAAAGCATGAGAGAGAAGGGTAATCGCCATCATTACCAGAGTTCTGTTCTACTGGCAGTAAAACAAGGAATCATTGTACAGAAAGACCAGCTACTTGTCTCTACCAGACCAGTCCTAGCCTAGTGCTAGCCCCAGCCCCAGCCTAGACCACGCCCCAGCGCTAGCCCTAGTCCTAGCCCTAGTCCTAGCCCAGACCAGCCAGTTATCCCCAGTTGAGTCATATCTCGACACACATTTGTAACAAAATTGTATACACAAAAAATTTAGTACAGCACAATAAAATGTAATATGTGCATAAAAGCTCCATGGCAAGTGTGAGTGAAGAGGTGTCAGTGTTTAGATCTGCCAGATTCACTGACCTACAGCTCTGTCGCCCTTCAACATTTCTTTAAAGAGTGATCCATTAAAAACCAGACTGGGTAACTACACAATGGTCTGGTCAATGCATTTCTACATGCAGAAAAACACACACATGCACACACACAAACGCCAAACCAAAGGAAGAGAGCTGGAGGGTTCATGTGTATTGGAATGGATACTTGGATTGTTTTAGCCCACTTTCCTGTCCTGTAACATCAGCTGTGAAAACAGATGCATGGGAGAGAACGGAGAGGAAGAGAGAGAGACAGAGGGAGAGAGAGAGAGAACGGAGAGGAAGAGAGAGAGAACGCAGGCGAGGGGGGGAAAGAGGGAGAGAGGAGCCGACTTACTTTTCATTCCCAGACATTCCAACACCGGCAACTAACTTTACTTTAACACCAAGGTGGAGGTGAACACACACACACACAAAACACAGCACACACAGAGACACACATAAAGTACACAAACACTGTCTGCACACACATCACACACACAAACCACAAACATGTGTATGGACATGTTACAAGATGAAATCATATATTTGTGACTAAATCAGGAGTCAGCAGCAACACCCATGCATAACCACAGACGGTGGTATAACCATTACTTACACACACACATGCACAAACATGCACACACACAGTGTCACCCCTCTTGTGCCCCTCACTCTAGTGTCATAGATGCACACACTCCCCTCTTCTTGGACACAAATGAAGTACAGCGCGAGAGAGGGAGAGAAAAACAACAGAGAGAAAGAGTCAAAGTAAAAAGAGACTGAGTGAGAGTAACAGAAAGAGAGGGAGAACCAATTCAAGACGAGACACAAAGAGAGACAGAAAGAGAGACACAAAGAGAGACAGAAAGAGAGACACAAACAGAGACACAAAGAGAGACAGACAGAAAGACAGACAGAAAGAGAGACAGAAAGAGAGACAGAAAGAGAGACAGAGGTATTGAAAGAAAGTGAGACAGAAGGAGAGACAGAAAGAGAGACAGAGGTATTGAAGGAAAGAGAGACAGATACAAAACCAAGAGAATGAGACGAACCAACCTGCCGGTTCTGTGGACATTCGATCCACATGTTGACAGACCTGTTCGCAGTGTTCAGTAGAGTTGGCGACACAGAACACACACACACACACACACACTCCCCAGCTACACACACTGCTGTTCCTCTGTGTAACTGTGTGTGTCTGCACAGACTATGAGTGAAAATAACTCTCCCAGGAGGGAGGAGCCTCCCTAACTCGGAACCTATCAGTGGTCCTGGAACACGCAGACCCTCCCCACAACCACTGTGATTGGTTGAAAGTGCTGGAATCTATACTGGGAAAGAGGAGTTGGGCGGAGGAAAGTGTTTAACATCTCTGCAGATCTTCCCATCTGGACCAACAATTACAACAATCTCTCTCTCTCTTTCTTTATATATAGCCCTCTCTTCCTCTTCTCACACACACTAATATCTATCATTCTTTGACAACCTATTTCTTTCTCTCCTTAGCATCTCTCTCTTCTCCTATCCCTCCCTCTCTCTCTCCCCCTCTCTCTCTTTCTCTGTTCTCTCTCTCTCTCTCTTTGTAGAGCACAGGGCCTCCTTGAATGGAAACTGAGTTACTGATATTCACCCTCATCATCTCCATATTAGAAGTGAAGTGGATCCGGCCATTCATAACTCGCTGACAGAATTAGGCCACACAAGTACACACACCACACCACACACACTTTAACACATGCAAACGCACGCATACACATACACATGCACACTCACTTACAAACACAAACACATGACAAAAAAACACTCTCACTCACACACAGACAGACACACACACTTACAGACACACACACAACAACATGATCTCAATGTAACATTGTCAATAGTTACTAGCCACAAGTCCACAACACAACATGGTCACAAGTGGATCTATGTCTCCATCTTCTGGGACAATTGGTAATTTCTCTCAACCTCATTCTTTCGCTCCAGACCAATCTCTCTCTCCCAACTCTCCCCCACTCTATCTGCACTCTACGACACCCTCCACATACTCCCACGCTCTCACCAATCACACCCCCTGCGATCCCCACCCGCGTCTCACCCCTATCTACCCACTCTCAGCCCTCTCTCCCAACATCTGATCCCCTCTATCCCTCTCACCCTCTCCCCCCTCTATCCCCTCTCCCCCCCCTCTCCCCTCTCTCCCTCTCTCCCCTCTCTCCCCCTCTCTACCCAGTAGCACACAGAGCCTGCTTGAATGGACGCTGATGATAGTCACCCTCTTCATCTCCATATCAGAACTGAAGTATAGTCAGCCAATCATTACTCACAGACAGATGAAGTCACACACACACACACACACACTTACAGACACACTTACAGATGCAAGCACACACACACACACACTCACACACACTTAGAGACACAAATGTATACAAAAAACACACACTGCACATACATTCACACATGCTTTGGAAGCAAACACAAGTACATTCACACACTTAGACACAGGACCACACAACCACAACCAAACATGGCCACAAGTGGATCTTTGTCTCCATCTACTGGAGACATTGTCAAACTATGTTTGACACCGGGCTAAGCCTTAACAATAGATAGGGAAACAAACAGGAATGGTGTGTGTTTATGACTTCAACTTTGACCAGGGGATTCTCTGGAATACCTCATGAATGAAAAATGAACACAAACACACAGGGGCATTTAGACACATAGGCAAACAGTACACATTACAAGCATACACACACTCATGTACACACATACACACACGTACAGTACACACATACACATGTGGTAATCCCCTGACAACATTGTCAACACCCGCAGCAACATAGCAATCAGAAATGTGGTTGTTATTGAAACACACACAGATACACAGCCACCTATCAAATCAGCAGAGATGTCACAGACACGCATACAACCCATCAAATGACAGACATATATGACACATCCACACACATCCACACACACATCCACACACACATCCACACACATCCACACACATCCACACACATCCACACACACATCCACACACATCCACACACACATCCACACACATCCACACACAAATGCAGACATCCACAAACAACACACACGGAAAGATGAGCAGACATACAGAACCTGATGTGGTCACAGTAAGATCTCCTAGATGTGTCTCCTAGATGTGTTGCCGGTGTGATAAATAATTACTGATGTCCACAAAAGTATGGCTCCTCTCTCTCTCTCTTCCCCTTTCTCTCCCTCTGAGTCTATGTACTCGCCCGCTTGAGTTGAATGTGTATTCATGTTTTCTGTGTGTGCGTGGGTCAGAACTGAATTTGTGTGGATGTGTGCATGCTGGATGTGTGTTTAAGAGAAACTCGCACCATCATAAATGACGCCTTCGTCTCCAGGTGACAGAGAGCAAAGGTAGAGATAAGAAGCCATTTCATTTACATTACGTCATTTAGCAGACGCACTTATCCAGAGTGACTTACAGTAAGCACAGGGACATTCCCCCGAGGCAAGTATGGTGAAGTACCTTGTCCCAAGGACACAACATCATTTTTGCACAGCTGGGAAATCGAACCGGCAAACTTCTGATTAGTAGCCCAACTCCCTATCCGCTCAGACACCTGACTCCTATTTCAACCAAGAAGAGACTTTCCCAATGGGATCCTGGATGATGTTCTCATCTGAATGATCTAAAATGGAACTCCTGGTGACTGAGGGCCATCATCCGCTGGTAGCCAACATGTTTTCAGGTGTGTCCTGTTTGTTCCAAAGGCCAGCAGTCATGCCCCCACTTCATGTCTCATGTTGACTTCCTGGAAAATATGGAAAATGATGTTGTTCTACCAGGAGGCTATTTTCAGCCCATTTATTTCTGCTTAGTGGGATTATTTTGCCAATCTACATAATGGACAGTCTAGAAAAACAAAAAATGTGCCCTGACTTGGCCCCTCACTTCGTGTCACTCGTCGCTAGGTGGCGTGTTGACACCGGGCCTGCACACCTCCCTTCCTCCTTCCTTCTTTGACACACACACACAAACAAACACACATGCACACGCACGCACACAAGCCTCTCTGTCTGTTTAATTTTGTGCCGAGATCTGACAGCCGCGTTTCTCAATGACAGGCAAGGTTCCATTGAGTAGAGTCGCGCGCCGTGGAGAGAGAAGAGTGTGACTGACACTAACGTGATCACAGCGACGCATAAATCCTCCCGCTTGCTCTCTTTTCTGTCTCTCCCTTTGGATTTGCCATCAAATGTTGACTAATTCTATCGTTTGTGTTTTGAAGGGCCTCCTGGAATATTAAACAGCGTTCCGTTGGTTTGTTTACCCGGGTTTGTTGTTGGAGGTGCCCGTGTGCGTATGCCAACCCGACAGCCCTCCGGTATCCCATTACTACAATGACTCTGACTCACTTTCATGCGCTCCCCGGTGCATAGACCGTGGCGTGTTTTCCTACCTGGTGTGTTTTGTCTGACGCAGAGAGCAGGGAGAAATTTTGAACACTTTTTGAACGATTCCAGAAGATAATGTCGTTTATTTTTCTCTCTTCAAAACAACCAGCCGATAATGAGAAACCCCAGTTACATGTTTCACTTTTATGCGTGTTATATTTTCTTAATGCGTTTTGGATTCCTAAAATTCACATTTTGTCCGCCGAAAATGCTATGGAAACACCGTTAAGCAAAGGAACAGGTTGCCTGGCACATACACGGGTGGATTTTTGCAAGTGTTTTAGACGCACCCTTGCTCTGTAATTTAGTCATATTTAAATGATGGACAGAACGGTAAGAGAAAGACCTCGTTTGAGTCTGTTCCATTCCAATACAATTCCCGTTGGAGCTTTTTGACTGACACTGTTCAACCAGAGCGCACCAAAGAGCGTCCACAAGTCTTCCCTCTTTTTACGCATCTGTACGGTCGCCGTTTAACTCAAGCTGGAGACGCGGCAATGACGGGCAAGAAGTTTGGCAGTCGCTCTGAGCAGCCTCACAACCGGAGTGCAGTTAAGGGGCAGCCCCGGTCCCTTGAATGACCCGGCGGCAGCATGCCCCCTTGGCACAACAGCTCCCAGTGCTTCTCCCGCAACTGCAGCTGGGAGGATCCCGGGAACGAGAGCTACTGGGTCGAGCCTCCCGGGAACGAGAGCTACTGGGTCAAGCCTCCCGGGAACGCGAGCGATGTCGAGACTAACGTTTTCCCCATCCCTGTGCTCACCGGAATCACCATCGTCTGCGCGCTACTGTTCCTTGTCGGAGTCACCGGCAATGTCATGACCATCCTGGTCGTCAGCAGATATCGAGATATGCGCACGACCACTAACCTGTACCTGTGCAGCATGGCGGTATCTGACCTGCTGATCTTTCTCTGCATGCCGCCAGACCTCTACCGCCTGTGGCGGTACCGACCTTGGCGCTTCGGCGACGCATTCTGTAAACTCTTCCAGTTTGTGTCGGAGTCATGCACATACTCCACCATCCTCAACATCACCGCGCTGTCCGTGGAGCGATATCTGGCCATCTGTTTCCCGCTACGCGCCAAAGCCTTGGTCACCAAGCGTCGCGTGCGCTGGCTGATTCTCGCGCTATGGGCAGTATCCCTGCTGAGCGCGGGGCCCGTGTTCGTTATCGTTGGTGTGGAGCGCGACGAGTACGGCGCTGGGCCCGGTGAATCGATAGAGGACGTGGATACCAGGGAGTGTAAGATGACACAGTACGCCATCAGGTCGGGTCTGCTCGCCGCAATGGTGTGGGTGAGCTCGGTGTTCTTCTTCCTGCCGGTGTTCTGTCTGACGGTACTCTACACGCTGATAGGCCGCCGGCTGTGGAAGAGGCGCCGGGAGACCAACATCGGACCCTGCGTGGCCCACAGAGACAAAAGTAATAGACAGACCATCAAAATGCTGGGTAAGACATTCATGTTAATGACGCTGGAAATGTTAACGTTGAACTGATTTAGGGGAGTGGGTAACTAGAACTATACCCTTTGAGATGTGATTTCAAACAGGGTCAAGGTCATATTTATTGTCTTAGCCTGGTGTGTGTAAAATAACATTTAAATCTGCTGTTGTTTATCCTGATGAGTTTGTAGCAGCAGTCTGAAGGATTCTATTTTTGTTAAAATAATCTAAGTGGTGATCGCCAACTGACAATTGATTTGACACTTCTTTGAACTCGTCTCAGGGGAAAATACCAGCTTTTGTCTTGTAGTTTGGCACTAATCACCTGTACGGAGACAGTTTTGTGCCGAAACCAGCACATCAGGACATTTATCAAAGAAGATCCACTGAAAGATTTCTATAAGATTAAAAAGAGACGTAACGCCGGTGTGGATTCAGCGTTCATAAAACCCGGCTTTCTCTTTTACTGATCCCCTGTATTGATCTGGTGTTCAGCTTTGCCTGAGTTATTTCCTCATGCAGGTGTCGAGATAACTGACTTTGACATCCGCAGATAAGATCTGCTAAAAAGAGAAACCGTGTTTGAAGAAGCTTTATGTTGTGAATGGCATTTTTTATGTAGCCTACTTGGATACTTTTTGGAAAACACATGTTCCAGGCTTCACCCTTTAAATGTGATATTTTGTTTTTATCAAAAATATATCAAGATGATTGGCTCCCTGCCATACGTCAAATGCTCAATCTCACCACAACCCATGTCTCTCACCCTCTTCCCACACCCGTTCTTCACCCCTCCTCTCCTCTCCCCACCACCCCCGTCCCCCTTCTATCTCCTCCCCTTCTCCGCCCTCTTTTCCCTGTATCTCCCCTTAACCTCCCTCTCACCTCTACTCCTCACTTCACCCACTCACCTCCTATTCCCCCCCCTCAACATTCCTCCCTTCTCCTCCTCCCTCCTCCAGTGGTGGTGGTGCTGGCCTTCGTGCTGTGCTGGTTGCCCTTCCACGTGGGCCGCTACCTGCTGTCCCGCGCCTCGGAGGAGGGCTCCCTCTGGTGGTCCCTGCTGTATGAGTACTGCAACCTGGTGTCGGTGGTGCTGTTCTACCTGAGCGCTGCCATCAACCCCATCCTCTACAACACCATGTCCAGGAAGTACCGCTCCGCCGCCGCACGCCTCTTCGGCCTGGCTGCCAGACAGGTGCCGCCGCGCGGCCGCACGTTCAGCACCGCGGTGGGTGAGGGCTCGCCCGCATGGACCAACTCCACTGTTAGCCTTTAACGGAGGAGGCAAGGGGGGGTTTGGAGGAGGGTTATGAGGCGGTGCGCTTGGAGGGATATGGAGGTTTGGGAGCCTGGGGAGTAGGGGGCTGTGGAGGATTGGGGGCTCTAGTGGGTTGGGGCGGGGCTGGAGGGTGAGGTGCCTGGAGGCTGGGGGGCTGGAGGTGGGGGCCAGAGAGGGTGGGGTGCCTGGAGGGTAGTTGGGCTGGAGCTGCAAGCTTCACCTTGACTCCAGGGACGAGCAAAGACAACATGACTTATCAACAAACCCCCAAGTGGTTCTCCCACCACTGACACAGAAAGTCTTGGCTACGTCAACACACTTCAGGCCTACAGGATGGAATACGACAAATATTGACTTTAATATGTTAAACATTTATGATAGAAGATCAGTTCTGATGACAACCTACAGAGACATATTGTACCATTGTACCTTAATCTGCAGTTAGTGTTTTATTAATGTTTTTCCTCCTGACTGCAAGTGCCACCAGCCATTAACCTCATATGCAACTTCTGCAACAGCTTCAAAAATGTGCATTATCCAATGCTAAATGACGCACACGCGTGCACCTTTGCGTACACACATACACTCGCATGAATGTTCACAAAACATATACACGCACACATTCACTCACATGGATGCTCACAAACGCAAACACACACATACACTTGCCTGTAAATTAAGACTGCCTTACAAAGGATTGTAATCTGGATGACAAAGAAAGCACTGTAGATCATGTGTAGAGGTGCCGTGTGTATGACTGTTACAGTCATTTGTTCATGTGTGTGCATGTTGGTGTGCTTACGTGTGTATAATTATTTATGTGTGTGCCTGCGTGCATCTACGCGTATTTGTGTAGTAGTATTTGTGTATAGTGTGTATGCGTATGCTTGTGTGTATGTGTGTGTATGTGTGTGTGTGCGAGCGGGAGAGACTCACGTCTGTAAAGTGAGAGATGTTAATTGTGTGACCGAGTGGTTCGGTCAGAGCCGCTGGCACACTTGTGGCGAGCGTGCATTTGCCTCACTACTTTTCAAAGTGTTAGAGCCCCGCCCCACCACTTTCGACTTAGTGGAGTATTGAGCGCATTTAATGTATCTACTACTACTATAAACGAAAAAAAGATGGCAACGATAATAAAACGTAATTTCTTGCAATTTCTCAAAATTTCAGCCCGTTTACTCCGTTGACTATTACGCGCTATTTCAAATGCTGACTGCAAGTGAATTTACATGTCAGTCACAGTGATCTCCTAGTTAGAGCCAACCCGGGCCCAGAGGCAAAGCATCGACCATCCCCTCTCAACAACTCATCGCTAACACTATCAAGCATAGACTGGATCAAAAAACGAGTCAACGAGTGCAGACGGTTACCGAAAAATGTCCCAAATTTTGCCCCACCACTTTTGGAACTGTGGTGCCACCTCTGGGTTCAGTACAGAGTGTGTTTGCGCTGAGTGTCATGACTGTGTGTGTGTGTGTGTGTGTGTGGTGTGTGTGTGTGTGACAGTCTGTGATGTACAGTCTACTTTAAATACTTGATCTGTACAGCAGGCTTTGGCAGCGCACGTCTGTGTGGTGTTGTGTGCTGCCTTCTTGGCCTGAGTCTCCTCAGACTCGAATATCTAACTAACAAAAAAAGGGGCCATAAAAAATGACATTTAGCTGTCCTGTTGCGACCGCTCAATACCAGCCTTAAACTGTAAATAGCTGCTTGGGAAAAAAATCGTCACTCTCTTACTAGTTGTACCTTTAGACACAGAAGCAGCTGCCTCAGCATTAGCCCCCATCACTCTACTCTTGACACAAAGACTTCAAAAGATAAGAATGATGGACTACAAACATGGCTATCCCCTGAACTCGTACGTACGTACCTTTGCTCCTGTGTGTCTGTAAGCGTACAGGATCATGTTGTGTTGTGTGTATTGAAAGTGCAGCTTGCGTTCTGAGCTGTACAGCTGTAAAGGCTGATAGTTCAGTGTGGCTATCTTGGCTGGCAAGTTGTTAATGTATCTGTCTATATACAATGTTGAGTAAGTCTTGTAAAAATAAACATTTTGGAAAAGATTGTCGGCCTCTTTCCTGTTTCTCTTTCTCTCTCTCTCTGTCTCTCTCTCTCTTTCTCTCTCTCGCTGTCTCTCTCACACACACACACACCTCCACACACCACCTCTCCCTACAGGACCCATCTGCATCCATCCCAGGGTACACAGAGCTCCGAGACTCCTGCTTGACTGGATGTATTGTGCCAGCCCTCGGACCCATCCCGCCTGTCACCCCCTCATCTCCCCCAGCTGCGCCCCGCTGTGACGTCTCTTCAGAGGCCAATCAGAGGACGGGGAGAGTCCCTGCAGGTGTCTGTGCTGCAGCTCTCTCTCTACGGAGCCCATCGCAGGAGAGAAGAGGAGGGGGGAGAGAGAGGGAGGCGGAGAAAGGCTGAGAGGGAGCGAGGGGGACGGCGAGACAGTAGAGGGGGAGGGAGACTGAGAGGGAGAGAGAGTCAAAGAGAGAGGAGAAAGATGTGGCGCGACCGCAGAATGTGCCACGAAAGAAAATTGAAAAAGAAAGTGAAAGAGATCAAATGAGGGGATGAGTGACTCATGCAGCGCGTAGGGATATTGAGAAGCAGACAGCTGGAAGGAGGGGAAAATGGCTCTTCCGCGAGGGTGTGATGGAGAGATAGAGAAATAAAGTGCTGATGTAGATGGAGAAAGAGAGGAGATGGGGGGAGCTGAGTTCTCTCTGGTGGCTCTGACAGAGAGTAGAAAGACTTCAGTGATTTACGCTATCTCCCCAGATGCTATCGAGGCCGCTGGGAAGTAAATCTAGAATGATGGCTGGAGATTGTACACCAAAACACACACACAAGCACACGCACACACACACAATCCACGATCAAACACACATGCACAGTCACACACACACACAAACACTCTCAGTTAAACACATGCTCCCATCTGGGGCACTTTAACAGACCCAGGTAGAACGAGAGAGGGAGAGGATCGATGACAATGTTCTTGTTCAAATCAGTGATGTTGGACTGCCTGTGCTTTTGTGCTCCTGTCTCCACCCACAGTGTAGAGACCCTCTGTGCTCCTGTCTCCACCCACAGTGTAGAGACCCTCTGTTCTCCTGTCTCCAGACCCTCTGTGCTCCTGTCTCCAGACCCTCTGTGCTCCTGTCTCCAGACCCTCTGTTCTCCTGTCTCCAGACCCTCTGTGCTCCTGTCTCCAGACCCTCTGTGCTCCTGTCTCCAGACCCTCTGTTCTCCTGTCTCCAGACCCTCTGTGCTCCTGTCTCCAGACCCTCTGTGCTCCTGTCTCCAGACCCTCTGTGCTCCTGTCTCCAGACCCTCTGTGCTCCTGTCTCCAGACCCTCTGTGCTCCTGTCTCCAGACCCTCTGTGCTCCTGTCTCCAGACCCTCTGTGCTCCTGTCTCCAGACCCTCTGTTCTCCTGTCTCCAGACCCTCTGTTCTCCTGTCTCCAGACCCTCTGTTCTCCTGTCTCCAGACCCTCTGTTCTCCTGTCTCCAGACCCTCTGTTCTCCTGTCTCCAGACCCTCTGTGCTCCTGTCTCCAGACCCTCTGTGCTCCTGTCTCCAGACCCTCTGTGCTCCTGTCTCCAGACCCTCTGTGCTCCTGTCTCCAGACCCTCTGTGCTCCTGTCTCCAGACCCTCTGTGCTCCTGTCTCCAGACCCTCTGTGCTCCTGTCTCCAGACCCTCTGTGCTCCTGTCTCCAGACCCTCTGTGCTCCTGTCTCCAGACCCTCTGTGCTCCTGTCTCCAGACCCTCTGTTCTCCTGTCTCCAGACCCTCTGTGCTCCTGTCTCCAGACCCTCTGTGCTCCTGTGTCCAGACCCTCTGTGCTCCTGTCTCCAGACCCTCTGTGCTCCTGTCTCCAGACCCTCTGTTCTCCTGTCTCCAGACCCTCTGTGCTCCTGTCTCCAGACCCTCTGTGCTCCTGTCTCCAGACCCTCTGTGCTCCTGTCTCCAGACCCTCTGTTCTCCTGTCTCCAGACCCTCTGTGCTCCTGTCTCCAGACCCTCTGTGCTCCTGTCTCCAGACCCTCTGTGCTCCTGTCTCCAGACCCTCTGTGCTCCTGTCTCCAGACCCTCTGTTCTCCTGTCTCCAGACCCTGGCTTGTGACCTGGCTGGGGCAGCTTGCCTCGGCTGCTTCATGAGGGTTCATGCTGAGGCTCACGCCTTCAGTCCTCCTGCTCTGATCAGCACTAATGAAAATCCACTCAGGAGTCAATTCTCTTTCGTGCACGTTGTGCGGTCGCTCTAACCCTTCCCCTTTTTCAAAACACACACACAATAGAGATTTGTATGAATAAGCAATTGAATTGAATAACAACACACAAAACAAGAGATTTCAGCCTATGTCAGAAAAAATTAAAACATTTATTGGGCATAAATATATTATATATACGCTACAGATACAGTTACGTTTTACATACATAGGGTAGTATTTGCAAAAATCTATACATTAAAATTGATATGGCAGTTTCTTTAATATAATGCATATGAAATTGTCTAAGATTTACAATACAAGAAGAAATGTATGGTTTTCATTTTTTTTCTGTCAATTCGTAGACCATGACATTGGAATGTTTGTTTGAAACTGTGAGGTAAAATAATTTTGTTTCACTTAAAAAAAAGAAATAAAAAGTTTCATACATTGTGAGTCTCCGTACATTTATAAATCGCCAATCGTTCAGAGTCAAAGTCTGTAATTAATGTCAAATGTACAAACAAACTAAAACTAAAACTGGAACCAATCAGAAGGCACAAATGATGGGTTACTGGGCAAAAATCTCTCATTCATCTCTCGTTCTTCGACAATTGAGCCTGACCTGCTGGGTCTTGAGAGCTTGCAGCACCAGAACAGGAAGTACCCAGCCCAAACACACTGAATCAGCCCAAACACACTGAATCAGCCCAAACACACTGAATCAGCCCAAACACACTGACTCAGCCCAAACACACTGAATCAGCCCAAACACACTGAATCAGCCCAAACACACTGAATCAGCCCAAACACACTGACTCAGCCCAAACACACTGAATCAGCCCAAACACACTGACTCAGCCCAAACACACTGACTCAGCCCAAACACACTGACTCAGCCCAAACAAACTGACTCAGCCCAAACACACTGACTCAGCCCAAACCCAGGCCTAACACCAGGCACATCCCTGGACCTTTACTCATTATAAAATCACTGGCCTTGTTGTGGCCTAACACTGGGCCAATCCCTTCTCTAGCATTACATGTAACCTGGCATTTCTATAGATGACTTGGGGTATGGGGGGGTACAAAATAAAGGGGAGACATACAGTACATGAGAATGATCTTCACTGCCCCCCTGCTGGTTGTACCTGGTGTTGAAGCGGGCACACGGGCGGGCACACGGGCGGGCACCGAGGCTCTGCTCAGGCACCACCAGAGTGGGCGTGTCTTAACACCGTGTTTACATGAATGCCAACATCAAAGGGAAGCCAGTGATGCAGTGACGGGCGACGCCGTTGGAATAAGGAGCGCCTCCGTCTCCCACATCTCAGAACCGTCTGACGCTCTGACTTAAACAAAGTGCTTCATTTCTGTTAGTTGTATTTCCTTACTACAGTCATAGCGTATATCTCTATTTCTCTACGTCCTTTCTGAGAAAAAATACTGAAAACAATTTCTCGCTAGCACTAAATGACGAGATCACAAACCAGGACAACGGATCAGTCTAAGTCTGAAATCATGATTTTGATTGTTTTGAATTTACCTTTCAGTGAAATCACTTGTGTGTTAAAGACAAGTCTCCTATAAATGGGGCTACACATCTTAATGGCACGTTTCGCTTTATAAAACAAAGGAAAAAAGAAAAGAAAGAAAGGAAAAACAAAACAAAGAAAAACATCACAAATGATAAAGATAATATGAAAAGAAGCATAATCACAGATCAAGTGAATGTTTTTTTCCTTTTTTTCGAGAGAGTAACGCTAGGGAAGGTCATGCTGTGTCCTCCCAGAGCCGTTCCAGAACCTTCAGAGAAGAGAAGGGAACATTGTGTGGACCGAGCCTTTGGCAACAGCATAATATCAGAAGAATCATTATAACGCGAGTCAGCAAAAAAAGCCAAAGACAGCTACGTATATCCCATAATAGTCCCCCCGACCTCAGGGACGTGCTACATCTCTCTATGCGTACAGACGTGCCACAGGGCTGTGAGAGGCGCCTGGCACGGACAGGAGATGAAGAGGCGTTTGGTTACATGTATTGAACTGCACTGATACTGCAAAAACGCACGGAGCTACAGGCTTTCCCAACTGCTGTAAGAAACACTTAAGGGTTAATGGGTATAGAAATGCTGGCCTTGATAACAAATCTAACATAACATCCATATCACAAAAAAAAGAAAAAATAACATGCTACGAGAAAAAAAATTAGTACATAACTACATTTGTCTCTTAATCTTTAAACAATAAATAAATGAAGATTGCACTGTAATTGGCATGTAAAGTACTGTATGCAATTATATAGAATATAAATAATCCTAGAAAAGAACTCTACCTTAACTTTCCCATCAACTTTGGCAAAGGTATTTGAGCTAGTAAATCACTGCTTACTGACACATAGGAGCAAGGCACAGCTTAGAGAGGACATTATACAGCACAGACGTGAGGGGCAGAAAAGACAGAATGACAGGGAGAAAGGAGATAGGAGTCAGCTACCATGGTGAGGCCCACGGTGGGATATTATGGGCTAGATCTACTACTCTCTGTAAGGCTGTGTCCCTGAAGTACATTACAGGCAGCCAATCAGAGCAGAGGGGTGCAGCCTCTCCCAATCTTTGGATCATTGGGGCGCACAGGTTAGTACCTTGCCTGTTTGGGTTGGGGATTTGGAGCAGGTGGGGGGTCTAAGACACGGTCTGGAGGGTATAAGGCTGGGTCTAGAGAAGTACTGAGGCTGGGTCTAGAGAAGTACTGGGGCTGGGTCTAGAGGAGTACTGGGGCTGGGTCTAGAGGAGTACTGGGGCTGGGTCTAGAGAAGTACTGAGGCTGGGTCTAGAGGAGTACTGGGGCTGGGTCTAGAGGAGTACTGGGGCTGGGTCTAGAGAGTACTGGGGCTGGGTCTAGAGGAGTACTGGGGCTGGGTCTAGAGAAGTACTGGGGCTGGGTCTAGAGAAGTACTGGGGCTGGGTCTAGAGGAGTACTGGGGGCTGGGTCTAGAGGAGTACTGGGGCTGGGTCTAGAGGAGTACTGGGGCTGGGTCTAGAGAAGTACTGGGGCTGGGTCTAGAGGTGTACTGGGGCTGGGTCTAGAGGAGTACTGGGGCTGGGTCTAGAGGTGTACTGGGGCTGGGTCTAGAGTAGTACTGGGGCTGGGTCTAGAGGAGTACTGGGGCTGGGTCTAGAGGGATACCTGGACACCCTGCTCTACTCTGGGGAGTGCAGTGTGTCATAGAGAGTGAACAGACTTTGGGGAAGACATCAGTCTGACAGACAGGCAGGCTGGACTGCTGCTGCTCTGGAGACAGCGGGTAGGAAGGACATGAAAAGAAAAGGTCGAGAAAGACAAATATAACGAGGGTTGAAAGCAAAGAGAGCGATGGCGACAAAGAAAGGGGAGGAGGAATGGAGGTGTGAAGAGCTGAGCAGTAAAGCGGTCAGAATAAAAGACGAGTAATTACTGAGGGAGCGGGTGAGCGGAGTAGAGAGTGGAGGAACAAAGGAACCTTTAGATATGGGCTATCTACTCACACAGAGGCAGAGCTAGCTGTCGCCAAACTGCAGCTTCACAATACTGCACTGAGGTGACACTAACAGCTAGCTGTTGGCTAACGCTACTCTGGCTAACACACATTAGAGAGTGGGGGCAGGGGGGTTGAGGGGTGTGGGGGCATCTAAAGCAATAAAACTGCCAGGCACAGACCACCATCACCACCCGTCCCCCTCCCTTCCCCCAGCGCCCCCCCACCCCTCCTCCCCCTCCCACCACATACATCCAAACACAAACTCAGCCCGCTTTCCGTTGGATAGCTGGGGAGTAGTAAGGACCAATCACTAACTTCTGATCTGAGGTCAGACTGTACCCCTCCCAACATGACTCTATGACTGAGGGGAGGGGGCTTACGGGCTTGGCTGATCTCGGATCAGTTAGTGTTAGTCCTGGATCTGTGCACCAAGTATAGACTCCCTTTCACGTTGTACTTAACATCACTTATATCACATAGCCTTTACAGCATCTTAGATATTTGATATATATAGCTTTATATATATATATATGTGTGTGTATTGTATATATATTAGAAAACGGCTTCCATTCTTTCTTAGATATAAAATAACAGGATAGCAGCATCTTACACCACGCATGGATAGTATCGCTTTGGTAGCTGAATGGTAAAGGCAGAAGATGAGGAACTTGTTTCTTAGAGTAGACATGTACAGGAAGTGTCAAAAAAGTGTGTCGAGTGTGTCCATGTCTAAGTGTGTGTGTGTGTGTGTGTGTGTGTGTGTGTGTCTCTGTGTCTGTGTGTGAAAGCAGGTAAAGACAGGTACCAGATGGATGCAGGAGTGAAGCTGCAAAGCCTACATTGGAATATGGCTGAATGATTAAAGACTGCAGCAGTAACACAAATAAAACAAGGAAACAAAGTAAAGGCATCGACGGTCCAAGAAAAATACACTTTGTCTAATCAAATATGTACGGTATGTTTAAAATAATACAAAATCTAAACATGCAAGTCAGTTTGAGGAACTTCTGCGTAGCTCACAGCTAGTTAAGGCTTGATAATGAGTTTGCTTTCCCATGGAGGAGAGGTCAAACAGGGCTTACCTTTTCCACGTATCCTCAACATTAGAGACAGACAAGAACACAACCACAACAGAGATAGACGGAGAGATGAGGAAAAGTAGGAAGGAGATAAAAGAGAGGAAAGCTTTGAGTAGATATCTGGACTACAAAGTGTCCGTAGCGTTAAAAGTACATCTTGAGTGTTTTCTTTTTTTGTTTTCTTTTGTTTGTGTGTTTCTCTCTCTCTCTCTCTCTCTCTCTTGTCGTTTTGTTGTGTTGGTTTGTTGGTTTCTCTTTTCTATCCTAGAGTAAAACTCCCTCACTTCATGAAGAAGTACTGAAGCAGGAAAGCCATGAGGACGGCCAGGGCGGCGAAGACGCATACAATCAGCGCGGCGAAACGCTCGTCGCTCCACGCCAGGCCCGACCCTCTCCCCGTGACCACGGCTCCGGCCTCCCCCGGTGACGCCGTCTCCAGGCGACGCAGGGTGAACAGGGTGGAGGGGCTCAGAGGGCCGCACAGTTCCTGACACGTATCCTGGCAACGACGGCAGGCGCCGACGCGGAAACGGTAGTCTGTGTTGCCTTGGAGACCGGAGATGTGGAACACGCCCTCCTCTCCCTTAAAGACCTGGAACAAGAGGAAGGGAGAGTTGGATTTGAGGAGTGTGGAATATGTCAAAGCAATGATTCCGTTCCTAAACAAATACGTTCGAAAGCATTAAACGTCAGAGATGAACCAGGAACAAACAGCTTATTAGAAATGGTGTAGACTCTTCCTAACTTCATCCGTTTGAAACCATTCATCCAAGTTAAACCTGTAGGTGTTTTCATGTCGATTTGTCCCTAAATGTCACATTGCACGGTTCATCGATTCTCCACTCCAGTATGTGACAGTTCAAAAAAATGAATTCAGAACCTGGATTCGTTCGAGGTCCTTCATCGATAACCCTTATTGAATAGACCACTCAATAACTGTCATATCAGTGCGCCCACAAATACACGCGCTTGTGCTTGCATCCACATACATACACAATCAAATTTGCACACACACAAATGCACATATCCACTCAGACTTTGTGTGTCCTGTGGGGACACGAGAGTGTGACAGCAGACACTAACACTCTGACACTAACACTCTGCTCCATCACTGACAAACACCACGGAGCCCCTCAGGGGGCTGGAGTTAGGCTGAACCAATCCTCAACATATTGCAATCACGTTTGTGTGTGTGTGTGTGTGTGCGTGTGTTTACATTAGTATTGGCTCTCTAAGCTCCCCTGTTGCTATTCTGTATTTCTGAAATGAAATGATCCCCTCTAAATGTAACGTGCGTGTGTATATGTGAGTGTGTCCTTGTGTGCACGTTTGTGTGTAAGTAGGAGTGTGTGTGTGAGTGTGTGTGTTCTGCTGTGATAGATTGCCCTTCAGCCTGCTCCTCTCCACACTTCCTCTTATTACTACTTTCCTCATATTAACTCTCAGTGAGACAGTTAAGCAACAGGTGGCATTCATAACCGCTTCTTATTCAAATTCATACACACACACACACACTTTGCCCTACCTTCAGTGTTGGCAGTTGCTACCTCATATTTCTCTCTAATTGAATATCACAGAGCAAAACTATTATTGATTATTTTACACTGACAGCAAAACTTTCAAAATGTCAATTGTCTCGGAGCGCTAATTCTCATTAAAATATATCAATCCTGTCAATAAGAAGTGCTACCAGAGAACAGATTGAGTTCCTGGTGTGCTGTGTGTGTGTGTGTGTGTGTGTGTGTGTGTGTTACAGAGAGAGGCTAATGGATAAAAACATATTTTGACTTCCTGTTCTCCTCCTCTTCTTCCTGAAAGCAAATGTTTGCGTGCATGTGTGTGTGTCCGGCTAGCTCACCTGTTTGTACTCAGATTCTCTTCCCACAAGAACCTGCAGCACGTAGCTGACAGGGTCTCCTCTCATTGGTGCAATGGTCTCCCATGTGATTTCACACACGTTCCCCTCCATCTGATTCACTTTGGGAGCTGGAGGCAGAAGGGCACAGTTGATTGATATAATTCACACCCAAACGCTATATCTTGCGGACAGTATCTTTTTTTTCTCTCTCACAAACACATCCCTATTTTGGTCTTATATCTGTCTCTCGCTCCTCTTCTCTCTCAGTCACCATCTTTACATTTACATGTTATTCGTGTTGCAGATGCTTTCATCCATGTACATTACATTTACATTTAGTCATTTAGCAGACACTCTTATCAAGAGTGACTTACAGTAAGTACAGGGACATTTCCCCCGAGGCAAGTAGGGTGAAGTGCCTTGCCAAAGGACACAACATCATTTGTACGACCAGGAATCGAACCAGCAACCTTACGATTAGCCCGATTCCCTAACCGCTCAGCCACCTGACTCCCTACACCGACATATAAATAGCGCCTACATAGAAAGCATGTGTCTCTCCATCACCCCCCAACGACCCAGCAGGACGCACACACACGCACGTCCCTGCCCCCAGTGTACCTCTGAGCGGGGGCGGCACAGCCTTGCTGGTGGTGAAGGTGTGTGTGTCAGAGGGGGAGCCCTCCCCGGCCGCGCTCACAGCCTGGATCCGGAAACTGTAGCTGCTGGACTCTGTCAGGCGCTGTACCTTGTAGGTGTGGCTGGAGCCGTGGTAGATGGGCACAAACCTGGAGGGAGGGAGGGAGGTTGTTTGACTCGAATCAATATTACGTTTCAGCAACAAAACACCTGTTGGTAACCATTTTTGTCATTCAAAGACGATTTCAATGACCTAACATTGGTATTACAATGTTTCTAATTGTGTATTATAATAATTGTACTTATGAAGGAATGACTTATGATTATTTAGAGCAAGACGCACGGACAGACAGACAGGGACAAGCAAACTGTGGCGAGGTGAAGGCTTTCTACACAGGAAGTAACCAGCTGGGACCCTGCGGCTGACACCTCTCTAACGTTAGCCCAGTGCTGTCGCGTACGGCATACAAATGCCCACAAGGTTTATCTGTATGGCCTTTGATAAACATCAGCAGTGGTACATAAGTGATCGAGGGCATGGAGAAAAGTGGGGGTTGATAAATGAACGGTAGGCTTGCTACTTCATGCTAGACTACACCACTTATTCAGCCTAAATGAGAGCTCATAAATACATGCTTGACCATGCTTTAACGATGGCTGGAAGCACACTTAACCACAACAACAATCAAGGGAAACATCCTCATATCCACATGGTTATCCATATAGACCTGGGTAGCATAGCACATTCTGGTATGCTTGTCTCCTTCATCACCTCCAGCTGAACTGGGATGCTGTCCTATTCAACTGATGTTCCCATTTTCAGCAACGTTGTCATCTTGTTTGTGTGTGTGTGCACGCGCGCGCGCGCGCGCGTAGTGCTGTTCACTAATCATAAATGATGACCCTTGTGATGTTGTTGACAGGACAGCATGGCCAGGTCAATTAACACACATTTAGCGTCAGCACCTGCGATAAACAAACTCTCTCATACACACACACACACACACACACACAAAGACAAGAACATTGCTGAAAATGGGAACATCAACAGCATCACGACAGTAGGAAGAGGGAGGTGACAGAGATACCAGAGGTGAGGATGTGGAGCCGTGGAGTTTGTTTAGGTGTGTCTGTGTCTGTGCTGAGTAAGCCTCAGAAAAAAAGGCAACAGGGAAAAAAGGAGTGGACAGAGAGACAGAAAAGGGGACAAGTGGATGAGAGGACCGTGGAGAGAGAGAGGAAGAGGAAGAGAAGCAAAACCCAGAAGCAGGATGGGAGGACAGGAGAGAGTGACAGAGAAGTCCGCAAACGCTGTTATTCGGCTTGAAAGAAAGGAGGGAGGGAGGAGAAAGGAGGGAGGAGAAAGGAGGGAGGAGAGAAGGTAGAGGAGCAGGAGAGTCGTACTGGAGACGGCTGTTCTACAGCTGCGACCTTGCTTCAGAGCACGGAGGGAGTGAGGGAAGGCAGGGAGAGAGAAGAGGGCTGCGGAGAGGAGAGCTCTGTCCCAGGTGTGTCTGTTGGGATGTGGCTGAAATGCCAAAGTGAATCAGGAGGAGCGGCAGCCGAGCCTTGCTTCTCCCAGAAGGTCATTGGACCAAAATGAAATATTCCATGAGATAATGACATTTGCAATGGGACATCTGATATCCATGTGTTTCTCCCCCAGGTCTCCTCCTCTCCTCCCCTCTCTCCACCCTCCCCCTTCATCCCACTCTGCTTTCCTCTCCCCCACCCTTCCCTTTTCATCCCTCTCCCAACTCTCCTTGCCTCCACACAACCCTACCTCTCCAACCCCTCTCTCTCCACACCCCTACCCCCCCTCCTCCTTCCCTCTCCTCCCTGCCCCCTCCGGTCTTCCTCCACCTCTTGACGAAGTCCACCTCTATTTGCATCCTAGTCTCTGGTTACCATGGCACTGTCTATTAATACAATCCCAGGTAATCCTGTGTAATGGGCTCCATTTACGTGTGCTGGGGGAAAGGAGATTCTATGGATGCGGGGGAGAGAGACGCGATGCTTCCAGTTCATCCATTTAGCTGAGATAAAGCCCCTCTTCCTAGTGACCACCATGTTTGTGTGTGTGTGTGTATGTGTGTGTGTGTGTGTGTGTGTGTGTGTGTGTGTAAGTGCTGTATATTCCTATCCATTCTACACACACGCCACCCCCAGATCCAGCCAGCCAGACAAACACATGGCTGTTTTTGCAGCCTAATGCATTGACACCCCCCCCCTCACCTCAATACATCAGGGGGCCGGTATGAATCAAAGCCATCACCAGTACTCCAACCAGCTCTCAAATATAGCTATTACTGAGTTGTTCTATTACTGAGATGTTCTGTTACTGAACTGGTCTATTACTGAGCTGTTCTATTACTGAGATGTTCTGTTACTGAACTGTTTTATTACTGAACTGTTTTATTACTGAGATGGCCCGTCTGGTCTTCAACCTACCCAGACGCTCCCATGTTTACCACCCCGCTCCTCGTCTCCCTTCACTGGCTGCCCGTCACGGCCCGTATCAGATTCAAGACCCTGGTACTGACCTTCCGAGCGGTGAATGGGACTGCACCCGACTACATCAAGTCTCTCCTCCAGCCCTACACCCCCTCCCGCCACCTTCGGTCCTCCTCTGACAACCGTCTGGTGGTCCCACCACCGCTCAAGACCGCCCCGGTCCCAACACAAGCTCTTCCCCTGTCTGGCCCCCCCAGTGGTGTAATGAACTCCCCACCTCCATCAGAGACACTGACTGTCTCCCCACCTTCAAGAATAGGCTCAAGACACACTTGTTCCGGGAATACAACGGTACCTAGGAAAGATCTGCTGGACATGATGTTAGTTTCTTCCAGGATCACAAGGACTCTGACTTAGAGAGCTGCTGCTCTTGTCGGTTAGCTGTAACTGATTAAAATTATTGTACTCGCTGTGAGGTAGTTTACTGTTGTTTGCTCGTCCACAGGTGCACTTCTAGATTCATGTTGTCCAATTGTAACTTGTTTAACTTCATGCTCTTATGATTTTTCCCTTTGGCACTTATTTTTGGGTTTTTTCACAATGTATGATTCATGTTTGACTACTTGCAATGTTGGGGATATCTCGTTGTTATGATCAGTGACCTATGCACTTTTGTAAAGCTCTCTCTTGGAAGTCGCTTTGGATAAAAGCGTCTGCTAATGAATAAATGTAAATGTAAAATGTAAATTACTGAACTGTTCTATTACTGAGATGTTCTGTTACTGAGATGTTCTGTTACTGAGCTGTTCTGTTACTGAGCTGTTCTGTTACTGAGCTGTTCTGTTACTGAGATGTTCTATTACTGAACTGTTCTATTACTGAACTGTTCTATTACTGAACTGTTCTATTACTGAGATGTTCTATTACTGAACTGTTCTATTACTGAGATGTTCTATTACTGAACTGTTCTATAACTGAGATGTTCTGTTACTGAGTTGTCAGCAACACCAACCATCTGCTGCTTACAGTTCTCTGCAGTGCTTAATTTGAAAGTGGGAGGTCCCGGAGTGCAAAGTGGATCCGGCAACTCAAAATGGGAGTTGAAGGTAACGGAACAAAACATATATATACACTGCCTAGGTAGCTTCTCTAACCCCTAAACAACGCTGTGTGTACATCAGGGCCATGTTTATTTGAATTTCAGAACATGCATTGCATGGATGCGAAATGTAAAAAAAAATACACTGCAACAGTCAATTTTACAAGCAGCAATTATCCATCGAACTATTAACTGCTGTCCACCTCGGTCTCTTGATCGACGGAAAATAGTTTTTGTTTGTTTGGGATCCAACTGGCCAGCGTATTGGAAAAAGACTTTGTTGTCTTGTTGACATTTTTCCCTGCGAGGGAACGAGGCTAACAGCTAGCCTACTCAACCAGCACAAGCGCAAGTGTCACTTGAAGTGCCTCTGTCTTAACCTAAAAATTCACCTCAAAACGCACAGAAAATGCAAACGAAAAAATGCTAGATTTTTGCGGAACTTGAATGGGGAATAAAGACTAACAAGACAGATAACAACATTGAAAACTACACAAATAGTAACTAGTAAGTAAGTAATTACCCCAACACTGGGAACAAGCCACAGTGCAGATACATCACTAAAACTCCTGCTCATGTCCTTTAGACTTCCTCCTCTACTCTAATCTCTCCATCTTCGCTCCCCCCCCTCTCCTTCTGGTCACTTAGCATCAGTTTGTCTCGCTTGATACATATTTATATAATATAATGCTCCTCCACCCTCCTCGACTCTCTCTCTGTCTCACTTACTCTTTCTCTCTCTCTGCTTCCTCCATCTCTCTCGATCCCCCTCCTCCCGTCTCTCTTTTTATCCCTCATGCTCTCTCTGGTCTCCCCTCTCCCCCCCTTCCCCCCCCTCCTTCCCTCTCTCTCTCTCTCTCTCTCTCTCTCTCTCCTCTCTCTCTCTCTATCATGTCCTGTCTAATGAGAAGACAGCAGGGTTGATGAATTCATGCTCTTATTAGGGTCGCTCCAACCGCTCTCACCGTGAGATCCCTCTGGAACATCTAGTTACTGCTGTACTTTCCACACACACACACACACACACAAATACACACCGCCACACACACACGCAAATACACACCCACACACACACAAATACACACCCACAAACGTGGAGGTAAAAAGAGTGTGTGTGTGTGTGTGTGTGTGTGCCCATGATGATAGAACTGGCTCTCTCATGTCCCTGACTGGATCACCAGAGAGTTGGAGGCTGACCAATCGGAGCTGCACAACCACGGACCTTCCCCAGCGAGCTGGAGTTCTAGAACTCTCCAGAGGCGTGGGTTTGCGGGTTCTAAAGCCAGTTCTGAGCAGGGTTTCCAGGCAGGGTGACGGGGCCTACCTGTGGTTCTAAAGCCAGTTCTGAGCATGGTTTCCAGGCAGGGTGACGGGGCGTACCTGTGGTTCTAAAGCCAGTTCTGAGCAGGGTTTCCAGGCAGGGTGACGGGGCCTACCTGTGGTTCTAAAGCCAGTTCTGAGCAGGGTTTCCAGGCAGGGTGACGGGGCGTACCTGTGGTTCTTGTCCTCCATCTGCAGAGTGTAGACCGTGTCGTCTGCCAGCAGAGCACGTGTGTGTGTGTTGCCGGGGTTCTCTCCCCACTTCAGCTTCAGGCTTTGGGGGCCCGCTGCGGAACATTCCAGAGGGGGAGGGGCTGGGGGAAGAGGGCGTGTCCTTGCCAGCAGGGGCGGGCTCAAGGGGCTGCAGCCAATCGCGTTTACCGCCTGTATCTGCACGCTAAAATACAAAGAGAGAACAAGACAGAGAGTTGGGAGGTGTGTGTGTATGATTCCATCCACGCATGGATTTGGGGTGGATGCATACACCTCAACATGTGATGGACAGCGACACATACCTAGTCACCCACACACAAATATACACAAACATCCACTCTAGCCCCCACCTTTACACACACTCTCACATATACACCCCCCACCTTTACACACACTCTCACATATACACCCCCCGACTAAACACATTTACGTAAACGGCGCTTTGATAAGGTAAGAGAAGTCATCTTTGTTGCTGACACCCCATGATCTTCCTATAAGGAGCTCTTCCTCTCCTCCCCCTCCCCCCATAAGGCCATGTTGTGGCAGGTTTCTACCCCCCCTGCTCCCTGAACTCTTCCTCTCCTCCCCCTCCCCCCATAAGGCCATGTTGTGGCAGGTTTCTACCCCCCCTGCTCCCTGAACTCTTCCTCTCCTCCCCCTCCTCCCATAAGGCCATGTTGTGGCAGGTTTCTACCCCCCTGCTCCCTGAACTCTTCCTCTCCTCCCCCTCCTCCCATAAGGCCATGTTGTGGCAGGTTTCTACCCCCCCTGCTCCCTGAACTCTTCCTCTCCTCCCCCTCCCCCCATAAGGCCATGTTGTGGCAGGTTTCTACCCCCCTGCTCCCTGAACTCTTCCTCTCCTCCCCCTCCTCCCATAAGGCCATGTTGTGGCAGGTTTCTATCCCCCTGCTCCCTGATCTCTTCCTTCCTCTCCTCCTCTCCTTCTTTCTCTCCTCTTACCTCGAGTGAGGGGTTGTTGTGGCAGGTTTGGAGCCCTCATCCCCCTCTTTTCCTCCTCCCCTTCCATCTCTCCTCCCCCTCCTCGCTCTTCCCCTTCTTCCCCCCCCCCTCCTTGTATGAGGGGCTGTTGTGCCAGCTCCCCCCCCTCCCCCCCGCCGCCCTCTCCTTCTAGGAACTGCCACAGTCTGATTGGCTGATTCATCAATTAGCCACAAGAAACCACTAGCACTGTCTACTGTCTGACATTTGAACAAGCACACACACCGTAACCTTTGTTCACTCACACAAACATGATCGCAGGAAAGCACATTGAAACACACACACTTTCTGAAGGACAGACTGTTACCTTTCACTGCTAACCTTTTCTGTTATTATAATACTACACACACACACACAAACACAAACACACAAGACTAGCTCCATCTGTCAGTGTGGTAATTAGTTACACATGGAGAGACCATGGTGGGGTGGTTTAGAGAGACAGGAATGAGAAGGGGGAGATGGAGAGAGGGGGACAGGGAGGGTCTGTGTGTTTGTGTGTGTTGGAGTGTGTTGGTTTAATGCTGTGGTAGATGGAGAAGGTGTATTCTGTATCAAATAATGAGATCAGTTCTTGTGTTTCCCTTTCCTTTCCATCTATAGCACAAAACGGAGTCTGATATACAGAAAAACTTTTCAGAAGAAGCAGCTCTACTACCATATTCTCTCTGTTTTTCTCTCCCTTCCTCGCTCTCAATCTTTCTCTCTTCTACTCTCTCGCACTCTCTGGGCCCTATTTTGACGATCTGAAACGCAAGTATGAAAACGCAAAGCGCAAGTAACTTTGTGGGCGGGACTCCGGTGCGGTTGCAACGTTCTTGTCAGGACCGTAAACGATAGAGAAGTGACATTGTAAGGGAAAGGCAGAGCAGTTTCATTGCACTAAGTTGCCCACTCATGCTGCTCATTCAAATGTAGCCTATTTTTACAAATATATATATATTTTTAAATTGCTTAGTTCTTAGTATTAGTTTAACTAATGTTTATTGTTTGCACCTTCCTGCCAGGGTACATTGAAAACCGAATTCTGATTTTGATTCTAATGTGCATGGGAGAAGAAACCTACCCACATTAGCTTCGGTTAAACAGGCGTAGGAGTAAATTGCCACAGTTGTTACAATTCAAGTTCACATACATACAGATTTCTCATGAACATCTTATTAATCATTGACATGAAAGAAATGTAACACAGCTAGCCATACACACATCAAAACAATACGTAGTTTCGCAGGAAGAATACCCTGGCCTCGCCAGCAGTGCGCACGGACCAAGCTTGCGCCCTTAAAATAGCATCTGAATAATGCGCCATTGTCTTTAAACCATGTTTTTTCCTGGTCAGTGGCGGAATTGTTTTTCGGAAACTGCAAAATAGCACCAGGGAACATTTGCGCCGGAACACGCCTC
>CAEFZP010000785.1:57500-75000 GCA_903064625.1 Mallotus villosus
CGGAGTTAGCGTGTGATTATGCTGCATTCGGGCTGAATTTAGAGGACGAAATTTGCTTCGATTAGAGCTGGCGCGTGTGAAGCAGAGAAGAGCCAGAGGTTGTTGTAACCTAGTTTAGCCAAGCTGTCCGCCATCCCAACAACACTGCATGTCACCCTGTGTGTGTGTGTGTGTGTGTGTGTGCGTGTGCGTGTGCGTGTGTGTGTGTGTGTGTGTGTGCGTGTGTTTGTGCGTGCACTCACCCCATTCTAACTGCACTTCCTTGTGTTTGGCTTTACCCACAATCCTTGGTGGCTGACAGGGTCCAGGTGGAACACTGAGTGTGCGGAGTGGAACACTCACGGTACACTGTGGCACACAGAGACACACGAGAACGTTACAGGACTGGCGGGAAGCGTTGCACATTGTACACTGGGTTTTCCATCACAGTGGCCAGCAATCAAATATAAGTAACAGGGACATTGGAATGATTTGGTGCTGCTCCTCTTGACCGTTTCCTAGCAGCCTGTTGAAACCTATAATACATGTGTCATGAAAATGTCATATTTGCCATATATGTTGTCCCACATGTAAGATATATGTTTTTCATAAGTAATCATATACTTTTTGTACATTACAATGAAATTTAGGGTGTTAACTATACAAACATCCAAAATCTCAATTTTGACGGAAAATGGCTTTTATGGCTTAGAGACAACAATGAGCGACCGTGACATCCTACGGGTTTCCGCAGGACGCCACACATATGATCAATGTTCATGACAGCTAGGTGAAGAAACCTCATGATTTGTGTCTTTTCCATGGATTAGAGAGAATCAAAAAACAGAGGAGCAGAGAGGATCATGGGAAAAAGAACACAGAGGAAAGAAAGGATCATGGAAAAAATAACCCAGAGGAGCAGAGAGGATCATGGGAAACAAGAAGCCAGAGGAGCAGAGAGGATCATGGGAAACAAGAACCCAGAGGAGCAGAGAGGATCATGGGAAACAAGAAGCGAGAAGCAGAGAGGATCATGGGAAACAAGAACCCAGAGGAGCAGAGAGGATCATGGGAAAAAGAAGCGAGAAGCAGAGAGGATCATGTTCCCCAGGAGAGAGGGAGAGAGAGCTGAGGTGCATGTGTTACCTGGCTGTGGCCCCCGGTGCTGATGCTACACACGCGCAGGCTATAGGACGTCCCGGGAGTCAGACGCTCACACACACACTCTGTCGCTGGCCCGCTGTAGGCCACCTCCCACTGGCTCGCTGGGCAGGGAGAAAAGAGATGTTACATAACACACTCAGGCTCACACACACACACACACACGCCACGCACTTACACAATCTACACACACCACGCACTTACACACACACTGATTTGATGACGCTTTGTATGACCTCGTGTTTAAAGCCTTGTGTTCCTTTCATGTTTTCCATTCATATTATTTGAAGTGTGCATTCCATGAGTGGTAGCTATTGTCTTTGTAGTGAAAACACTCAACAGACTGAGAAACTAGTGCTGTCAGTTAAACGCCTTACGTTAACGCAAACCCATTTTAACGGTGTACATTTTTTAATCGCAAGATTAACGTTACGGATGCCAATAAGATTCTGGATGGAAAGTTCCCAAAGTTGCCAAATGGTTCCATTGATAAGACCAAGACCTGTGTATTTTGTAGTTGTGAACTGAGCTATCATCGCAGCATGTCCAGTCTGAAATACCACTTGATGACTGTTATGCGCACGCCTAGTGGCAGGGTGAGAGAGGAGGTTCAGAGGCCTTTCTCTAGGGTAACTTTTAAGATAACACATTAGTGGCGCGGCGGCCTTGCACCTGGTGGTGATTGGGGAAGGGGAGTGATACACTCCCGATTGGAGACCCGCTAATTAAGGGGAGGGGTTTATTGTTTTTAAACTCCCGGATGGCGGTATCTCGGGGGAACCTCCGAAGTGGGCATAGCTACCTCCACCTTGAGATCGACCGGTTGTCCCCGACTTCTTACCACCCACACTCTTGGTGTGCCACCGCGCCTTGCACTGGATATCCAAACCTAAACGACGACCAACCGCGTGCGAGCTGTCCGCCACACAAACGGCTGCGTGGGCTGTCCAGGAGACGGGGAGGGAGTAGCCTGTACTTGGCAAGCGGGTAAGAGACCTTTTCCCTACTTTTACCACCGGTCGGGGCCCGCCGCTGTTAGCGCTGTGTGTTAGCCTTATTTGGTTCACCTAGACGAACGACGACCGTAACAATTGGGGGCTCGTCCGAAACGTAATGCCGAACTGTGGGGGCTAATTATATTAGCTAGCAGGGAGGGCGTTTGAGTGACGGAGTGCGTTGTGTTAGCGACAGCTGTTTGTTGTGTTGGGCTTGTCGTAGGTAGCGGATCTACTTTGCGTAGGAGCTGTGAGACGAGTGTTAGCTAGTGTTGGTAGCCTAGCTGGTAAGTTGATTTGTTGACAGCAGTTGCTGTGCATTTTGAGCTGGTAGCTGTAAGCTTGCCAGTTGTGTGTTGACGGTCTGTGACCGTGCAAACTGGCCGTGATAAGTACGGGGTTGGTCCCGGGAGCGTGTTTGCGTGTTGTGTAGAAGCCTGTTTTGTGGCGCAGGTCTTTTGCCGGTTGGAGACAGTTTTTTCAGTGGTGGTGAGTGCTGTGCTGTCATGTTGAGTGACTGTCAGGGAGATGATCTGGTGGGGTGGATGGCGTTGCACTCCCGCCGAATGCTCCAACAGCTTACAGAAGCTCAAATGTTGCAGTTTGCGGCAGAGCAAGAGATAGAGGTGCCAGAAGGTACCCTGAAACCCGCACTGGCTGAACTCCTGATTGAAGAGCTGGAGTTGGAGGTGTTGTGGGCTGTGGAGGAGCGAGACAGGAACCTTCAGGCAGAAAGGGAGGAGCGGCATAAGAATCTGTCGGCTCAGTTGGAGTTGGCCCGGTTGAAGGCCAACCGTGGGGTGGGGCCTTTGGAGCCCCTTTTTGATGTCCGTTCCGCCCTACCTCTGATGCCAGTATTCTTAGAGGAGGATGTGGATACCCTTTTTGAGGCTTTCGAGGTCGTGGCTCGGGAGGGTGACTGGCCCGAAGCTAAAGGGCCTCCGCTGGTGCAAGAACGTCCTGAGGGGGGGATTCAGACCCAGAGAGCCGAAGCCCACGTTGCTCCAGTACTGCCTCTGGTTGAGGAGAAGCCGGGGGTTTCGCCCTCTGCTGAGGAGGAGGACCTGGTCAGTCTGGCGGACACAGTGTTTGCTCAGGCTGTGGGGTGTGAGCATCTGTGTTCAGTAAAGGAAGACCCTAATCCTCCTCTGGCTCTAGTGCGGGATACCACCATCTCCCGGGAGTCTTTAAGTAACGAAGGTCGGGTGATCGCGGAGGGGGTTGGCCCTCTGCCCCGAACCAGGAAAGAGCCGGACTATTTGGTGACCAGTGAGGATGTGGCCAAGCGGTTTCCAGAAGCGGTCCCCATACATGGCATCTGGGCGCCGACGGTCATGGAGTCCTTTTCACTTGTGGGGCTGCCCAAAGAGGTTCAGTCGGAGGGAGCCACCAGTGTCACCTCTGGAGGGTTCCAGGAGGTCAGGTGTGAGTTTGGGCTCCCACTGGTACTAGCCTCTGCCGATCACCCTGAGTTACAGGGGGCTCGTGAGAGGGGCCATCCGACCTTGCCTATGCGCATCTTTGGGGTGGAGTGCCCCAAGGACTGGGATGTGGCCATGCTTGGTCTTGTGTTTGCGAGACGGGATGTCCTGAACGTGGGAGGTGCCTATTGTGCTATTGTATGGGCCTACCCAGCGTTGTTCAGGGATCCTGTGGTGATGCCCATTGATGACGGTGGTTGAGGTGGAGATAGAACTCCCTTGGCCATGGTTTCTGGGATCCCCAGACTTGTCGGACGTGATTTTTACCCGGACTGTGGTAAAATACTGCTGCTATTGACGATCATTGTGTATTGTGACATGTTTTTAGTGGACTCCTAGAGTTAGGGGAGTGGAAATACGAAAAGGAAAAAAAATATTGGTGTTTTGGGATTATTTTGGGTTGTCCTTTTCTCTTGAGGGGGGGAGGACTGTTATGCGCACGCCTAGTGGCAGGGTGAGAGAGGAGGTTCAGAGGCCTTTCTCTAGGGTAACTTTTAAGATAACACATTAGTGGCGCGGCGGCCTTGCACCTGGTGGTGATTGGGGAAGGGGAGTGATACACTCCCGATTGGAGACCCGCTAATTAAGGGGAGGGGTTTATTGTTTTTAAACTCCCGGATGGCGGTATCTCGGGGGAACCTCCGAAGTGGGCATAGCTACCTCCACCTTGAGATCGACCGGTTGTCCCCGACTTCTTACCACCCACACTCTTGGTGTGCCACCGCGCCTTGCACTGGATATCCAAACCTAAACGACGACCAACCGCGTGCGAGCTGTCCGCCACACAAACGGCTGCGTGGGCTGTCCAGGAGACGGGGAGGGAGTAGCCTGTACTTGGCAAGCGGGTAAGAGACCTTTTCCCTACTTTTACCACCGGTCGGGGCCCGCCGCTGTTAGCGCTGTGTGTTAGCCTTATTTGGTTCACCTAGACGAACGACGACCGTAACAATGACCAAGCACACAGCTGATGCGAATTCTCCGCCCCCTCGTCAAAGCCAGGAGTTTGCAATGTTGTTTTCAATAAAAAAATCAGACAGAAAACATCAGGGGATGTAATCTGATCCACTTTTTTCCACGTTGATAAGAGAATTAAAATTAGAAAAAAGAATGGGACAAAAAGAAATCAAGGGACATTTAGAGAAGATAAAAATGTGCGATTAATCGCGAGTTAACTATGACATTAATGTGATTAATCGCAATTAAATCTTGGAATCGTTTGACAGCACTAGTATGGATCATGCTCAATATTGCAGGATAAAAAAGAAGGCTTATATCATTTATGAATAAAAACTTCACTGTAGTACAACTGGAAAAGAGAGAGGTAGGAGAAAATACAATCCAAAACGGTGTCAGTGAATTTGAGGACAGTGTGTTCTAAGGTTTGTTATGTTACTGTAAAAGAGACATCCTGGACTTAACTAAAGCTCTCAAAGGAGAAAAAAAGGGAGGGGGAGAAGTATGAAAGAAGATAAGGAGGAGGAAGGGAGGGATGGACATAGTAAGGTAAACAGGAAAGGAGAAACAGGTGACTAAATGGCATGATGTGTGTGTGTATGTGAGCAGTGCGTACCTTCAGAACAGCCCTGGGTGATCTCCAGCAGGTAGGTCAGACTGTCAGAACCCCCGTTGTCCTGGGGAGGATCTGTCAGGGGGCACACAGTTATTATGTCACCAAAAAACCAGGAAGAGATGTTACTGCTTAGGGTGTACAATAGGGGTTATGCGGAAAACACTTCGGTATTCTGTAAAACAGACATCATCACTTCCAGATCTGTACGCTCTATGCTGACATGGCGCTGTTTTACACAAGATGCCACCAGTTTCCAAATTTATATCTCGGTTTATTCTGCTTTCAAGAGATATGGATATTCTGCATTCAGACAAGCGGTAAGATTTTTAGTGTTAATTGTGTAAAACTTGCAATCTGAGTGAGACTGCATCTGTTCGGATTTTCCCGCATCTGGTACTTAAACGGTCTGGATAAATACATGGTCTTCACAGTTAAATAATTTAAAACGCCCAAAATGCTCATAATAATAATAATGTTATTGTTGATTGTGTGAACTAGCTGGGTTTACCGTTGGGTTAACACAGGAGAGGAAATGATGACATCTGTTTTCCGCATAACCCCTATTTACGCAGACCAAACCATGTGTGCATATGTGTGTGTGTGTCTGAGCATGTGTGTGTCTGAGAGTGTGTGTGTCTGAGTGTGTGTGTGTCTAAGTGTGTGTGTGTCTGAGTGTGTGTGTGTCTGAGAGTGTGTGTGTCTGAGAGTGTGTGTGTCTGAGTGTGTGTGTGTCTGAGGGTGTGAGTGTCTGAGTGTGTGAGTGTCTGAGTGTGTGTATGTCTGAGGGTGTGAGTGTGAGTGTCTGAGTGTGTGTGTGTCTGAGAGTGTGTGTGTCTGAGGGTGTGAGTGTCTGAGCGTGTAAGTGTGTGCATCTGACACTGTGTGTGTACCCCAGGAGACGGTGAATCCGTAAGGCGTGGCTGCCGTCACACAGGGGGTGGATGGTGGGCCGGGTTTGTCTGGACTGGTGTTACACACTAGAACCTCACTGGGACTACTTCTGCCCTCCATGTTCGACACTATCAGCTGCAGGGAGAGGGAGAGAGAGAGAGAGAGAGAGAGAGAGAGAGAGAGAGAGAGAGAGAGAGAGGAGAGAGAGAGGGAGAAAGAGAGAGACACAGAGAAGGGCAGGAGATTGTCATTGTCAGTAGAATAGAGCTTCATCCATCCCACAGCCACATCCAGGGCACCACATACTGGGTCGCAGGGTCATGTCATCCTACTCTTCTTCTCTCTCTTTGCTCCCCCTCCCCCTCTCATCCCCCTTGTGTCCTCTCCCTAATCCCTGACATTGCTCTCCTGTTCTGTCCTGTTCTGTTTTCCTTTACATTAGGCCCTCCATCGCTCCGGCTAATGGGGAATCCATTTGCTGTTCTCAGAAATACAAAAAAAAACACCCGGTATGTCCGGCTCTGTGTGTTGCTGCTCTGGGAGTGTGTCTGAGTAAGTGTGCATGCTTTTCTGTGTGTGTGTGTGTGGATGTGGACGGATTTGTGTATGTGTGTGTTCGTTTGCATAAGTGAGTTTATATGTGTACATGCGTGAGTGTATTTCTGTGTGTTTTTCAAGTCTGTGTGTGCAGGTGAGAGTAAAACTTGGTTCGCGGTGAGCACTGACCTAGTGGTCAGTGGTCAGTGGTACACAGTTTCCACTTCTAATAAGCCACAATGTCGAATGATATCTGCTGTGATGACTGGGGTGTGTGTGTTGGGGCTGAAACGCAGGTGTTTCTGCTGTGGGTTAATTGCTGCTTGGCTGAAAGGACTGTCTCCAGCTAACACTGAATGGGGGAGGACTGGGTAGCCGTGGAAACAGAAAGCTTCTGTATTCTGCTTCGGCGAAGGATGATTGGCTGTCATTACACGCTGAAAACACCCCATTCTGAGACCGTTGTAAAACGACGTGAGCGTGCGCACACACAAACACACACACACAAACACACGCACACACAAACCCACACTCACACAAACACACGCACACACAAACCCACACTCACACAGACACCCGCACACAGACAAACACACACTCACACAGACACACACACACAAACACACACAAACACACGCACACACAAACCCACACTCACACAGACACACGCACACACACACACACACACAAACACACACTCACACAGACACACACACACACACAAACACACAAACACACACAAACACACGCACAGCTGTCTTACCCTGAACTTATACTGTGTGCTTCTTTTCAGGCCCTGTACAGTACAGGTCAGGTTTTCTCCAGTGTACTTTGGATGAAAGTCTGTTCCCTGTTTCAGACAGAGAGACAACGCTTTGTTAGGGTGGTGTTTGAGGAGGAAGAGAGAGGGAGACATAAGAGAGGGAAAGAAACAAAAGACACTTAGAGAGACGTGTGTGTGTGTTAACATGTGTGTGTGTGTTCCTGCCCCAGGTGGGCACGTGTGTGTGTGTTAACATGTGTGTGTGACTCACGGTGTTCTCTTCCTGGATCTCCAGGGTGTATGTGTGCATCTCCTCGTTGGTGCTGCCGTCGGGGCGCCCCCACTCCAGAGTGATCCAGGACACCCCTGCCCTCACCAGCCTGGGGGCCAGGGGCAGGGCGGGCAGAGTACCAGTGGTGTGGAACACCACCTCCGGACTGAAACCACTGCAGCGCAGAAGGAGGGGGGTGACGGGAAAGGGGGGGTGGGGCGGAGGAGAGAGGAGGATAGGAAGAGAAGAAGGGAGGGAGGGAGAGAGAGAGAGAGAGCGAGAGAGAGAGAGAGAGAGAGAGAGAGAGAGAGAGAGGGGGGAGGGAGGGGATGGGGAGGGAGGGGGGACAGGGAGAGAGAGAAGGAAGACAGAGGAGGATAGGATGGAGGTGTAGAGAGGCAGGCGGAGAGACAGGGGAGGGAGAGGGAGAGAAGAGAGGGAGGACAGGAGAGGGGGAGAGAGAGAGACAGACAGACGACAGGTAGAGAGAACCGGGGGAGAGAAAAAAGAGAGACATGAGTGATGAATGTATGTGTGTGTGTGAGCGTGTGTCCTGCACCAGAGGCAAGAAGAAAATACATTTTCTAACCACTTAATGTGCAAAGAGACAGTTGTTCCCCCCCCCTCCATTCCCTCCAATTGCTGTCGCCCTAACAACCATGATGGTGACAGAGGATGGGAGAGGAAGAGAATAGGGCCAAACTACTCCCTCTGGTTGGGACCAGATACTGGTATTGGGACTGTGCAAAGCTGCAAGGGTAGAGGGTGCGCGTTATTTCACTTACCTAGTGCACGTGTTTTAAGCACTGCAGTGCTATGTAGTGTCAAAGTATTATGTAATGTTAGGTAGTGGTATGCAGTGTCATGTAGTATTACGTATGGTTCTGCCGTGACGTGTAGTGTTTTGTCGAGTAATGTAGCACTTTGTACTGTTATGTAGTGATGTGTAGTGTTATGTAGCACTTTGTACTGTTATGTAGTGATGTGTAGTTTTATGTATAACTTTGTACTGTTATGTAGTGATGTGTAGTGCTATGTAGCACTATGTACTGTTATGTAGTGATGTGTAGTGTTATGTAGCACTATGTACTGTTATGTAGTGATGTGTAGTGTTATGTAGCACTATGTACTGTTATGTAGTGATGTGTAGTGTTATGTAGCACTATGTACTGTTATGTAGTGATGTGTAGTGTTATGTAGCACTATGTACTGTTATGTAGTGATGTGTAGTGTTATGTAGCACTATGTACTGATGTGTAGTGTTATGTCACCTACCTGGTGCCCATGTCATTGTGTGCTGCCACTCTGAAGGTGTAGCCCACCGCAGGACACAGCCTCGACAGCTTACAGTGTCTCTGGCTCCCGAAGTAACATTGTCTGAAAACACTGTTCTTCTTTCCCTGTGGAAGAGAGGAGAGGTGTGGTGAGTGAAGGAGCAGGAGAGGAGAGGTGGTGAGATGTGTGGTGTGGTGAGAGTGAAGGAGCAGGAGAGGTGGTGAGATGTGTGGTGTGGTGAGAGGTGAGTGAAGGAGCAGGAGAGGAGAGGTGGTGAGATGTGTGGTGTGGTGAGAGTGAAGGAGCAGGAGAGGTGGTGAGATGTGTGGTGTGGTGAGAGTGAAGGAGCAGGAGAGGTGGTGAGATGTGTGGTGTGGTGAGAGTGAAGAGCAGGAGAGGAGAGGTGGTGAGATGTGTGGTGTGGTGAGAGTGAAGGAGCAGGAGAGGTGGTGAGATGTGTGGTGTGGTGAGAGTGAAGGAGCAGGAGAGGTGGTGAGATGTGTGGTGTGGTGAGAGTGAAGGAGCAGGAGAGGTGGTGAGATGTGTGGTGTGTGTGAGAGTGAAGGAGCAGGAGAGGTGGTGAGATGTGTGGTGTGGTGAGAGTGAAGGAGCAGGAGAGGTGGTGAGATGTGTGGTGTGGTGAGAGTGAAGGAGCAGGAGAGGTGGTGAGATGTGTGGTGTGGTGAGAGTGAAGGAGCAGGAGAGGTGGTGAGATGTGTGGTGTGGTGAGAGTGAAGGAGCAGGAGAGGTGGTGAGATGTGTGGTGTGGTGAGAGTGAAGGAGCAGGAGAGGTGGTGAGATGTGTGGTGTGGTGAGAGTGAAGGAGCAGGAGAGGTGGTGAGATGTGTGGTGTGGTGAGAGGTGAGTGAAGGAGCAGGAGAGGAGAGGTGGTGAGATGTGTGGTGTGGTGTGGTGAGTGAAGGAGCAGGAGAGGAGAGGTGGTAAGATGTGTGGTGTGAGGGGAGGAGAGGAGACAAAGTTGGCTAGTTTAAAGAGAACAGAAGTGCCAGGGTCCTCTGGAGCTCTCTCGACAGTCTGGATCTGGATCAGAGTTACTCACCTCATCCCATTCCAGCAGGTAATTAGTAATTTTGGATCCATTGTCATTTGGTGGCTGTCAAAGAGAGGCGGAGATAGATATTTGTCATTTTAGCGAGTGTTATTATCAAACTTAAACAAGGAAAAAAACGAAAACAATGTTTCATGTGGCAAGTTATGGTTGTGAAAAAGCCTCAAAAGGAAGGCAGTTCAAATGACCCCCCCGACCCTAATTCTACCAATGCACGTGTGTTTTGTTATGCATGTTGTTTGAAGTACAAAAGTACGATGCGCTGTTGTGTTTTATGATTTGCTGTTACGTTTTTCTATTTGCTGTTGTGATTTGCACTTCAGGGCCACCGTACAAAAGACCATCATAACTCCCATGCTGAACCTGATTCATCGTGTACAGAAATAAACCATGTTTGTGATGATTGTCATGTTTGCAGAGTTAAGTTCAGGGTCATCTTTAGTTTCCGTAGAAACATAATCAAAAGCTTCGTAACGCTGATTTCACCCTTAGTAGCTGAGAACATGGTACTGTACATTTAAATGCAGGTTGAGGTACAGTGTGTGTGTGTGTGTGTGTGTGTGTGTGTGTGTGTGTGTGTGTGTGTGTGTGTGTGTGGGCGTGTGTGTGTGCATGTTGTTGCATGCGTGTGTGTGTGGATGAGTACTCTGCCTTCTACTGCAGGGTAAGAAAAACCGTTTGTGTGGAGCAGTAATTGCGTGCTTGTGTGTAGATGCGAGTTTATGAGTGTGTGTGTGTGTGTGAGTGTCAGGGTGACCAGTCGTCGTCTTTTACCGGAACATGTCCTCTTTTCGAGACCTAAATTGTCCGGGATTTTGCCTCGTCCGATATTTGTGTTTCTCTGAATCTTTCAAACGAGTTATTACGCCCTTAGAGGTTTTGGAAAGGGTATCTCCCTTACGTTCCACCTTCTTGCGCAAGCTCTGACTGTAAAGAGAATTGTCATTGGTCGACCGCTTTCTCCAAATACGATCATTTTGAGCCTTTGGTACGATACTTTGCCATTTCCATCTGGCAACACTGATGGAAACCGCGCTGCACCTTGACGCCTTTGTTATCATGATTGCTTTAATATCAGCAGGACTGAAAAGTGTCTTCATTTTCTTATTTTAATATGTGGCCATGTAAATCATTTATTATTTATTTTTTGAATGTTTTATTTGTTATCATGATTGCTTTAATATATGGACAAGAGACATTAAAGACATTAAACAACCACTGAAAGATACAGAAGCACTGGACTAAATGCCACAAAAAAAGATTTGTTGTACATTTGCACTTTGCAATTTTGTTAAGGTTCAATAATTGTCATTTGTGTAATTTTAGTCATTTCATTTGTGACATTTGTATTTATTTACATGGTTCTGGTGCGGCATGCAGTACACTGCCACCCCCACACACACACCCTCCTCCCCATGCCCCCACCGCCGCCACAGAGACCAAGTCAACGCAAACTCTAATCTGGTCACCCTAGAAAGTATCTGTGTGTGTTTACGTGTGTACGTGTGTACGTGTGTACGTGTGTACGTGTGTACGTGTGTACGTGTGTACGAGTGAGTACCTTCCACTGCAGGGTGAGGGAGCTCTTGGTGCGGTGAGACAGTTTCGGGGGGGAGGGGGGGTCTGGGATGCTGCAGTGTGTAGTGAAGGACCCGGCCTCAGAGTACACGCCTCTCACTGAGTTACACACTGCTGACACTCTGCAACACACACACCCAACAACACACACACACACACACAGTTGCATTAACACGACCTGGGCTACACTATCAACACGTGCCCAATGCCCATATAGATGTTTCCGTGTGTGTGTGTGTGTTCTTACCGTACGTGGTAGTCCGTGGCAGGCCTGAGGTCTCTCAGGCTGCACTCCAGCTCCTCCCCGCTGTAGATGAGGCGGTACTTGCCGTCTCGTCCCTTGTCGGAGAGCGTCACCTCGTAGGCGCATGTGACGGGAGCGCCGTTCCCCAGCCTGTTCACCAGCCCGACCGGGGGGTTCCAGGAGAGACGCACGGCCCGCGCCTGCACGTTACACACCTGCCACACACACACACACACAGGTTACACACCTGGGACGCAGGTTATATACACACACCATAGTATTGGTGTCTGGGAGGTTGAGTTTTCTGTGGGATGTTAACATTGATCTTGTTTTGCTAAGACCAGCTGGTGTATGTTTGTGTATATGTGTGTGTCTGTGTATCCAGGGATAGTGTCTGTATAAATAGGTCTTCTCCAGCATAATTCCACAATCCGACAGTAATGTCTACATATCCATGCCCGTGACAAGCATGATCCCATCCCTTTCTCCCCCCCCCCTTTCTCTCTCTTACACCCTGCTCCCTTCATACCCCCCCCCCTTCACCTTCAGCAGTGCTCCAGAATGACTCAATGACACCCAGCTGAATAGGTGGCTGTACTAGGCTGGGTAAAGGTGTGCTTAAAGCCAATAGCTCCATCTATCATTCTGCTATCCCCTTCCTTGGGTCTCACTACACGAAAACACGGCCACCTTATAACTCAGTCTGGCAAAGCTCTGTCTTCCTGTTCATCTTTCATCCCCTCGTCACAAACACACATATTCCCTTCCGCACGGCCGATATATTCTAGACTCAGCGATGGTCCAATCGACTCCTTTCTATCTATACTCCGGCATTGGTTGGGCAATTCATCACCACCACAAGTCCATCTCAGGAGCAGTGGTGTTACAGCACCAAACACACACACACACACACACACACAAACACGCACACTCTCTCTCCTGTTCTGAGGAACCTGGGACGACACCGCCCTCATGTGGTGAGATTGGAGCATGCAGGTCGTTATCTCCCTCTGTGTGTTAACGGTAAACGACCGCGTGTGTACATAGTGTGCGCGTGTATTTCTGTGTGTGTGTGTGTGCATGTGAGCGTATGAGCATGTATTCTTGTGTGTGTATTTATTGGTGCGTGTCAGTGTCTGTTTTGTGGTGTAAGAAACACAGAACTATCCTCCTTGTGCTCTGCACACCTGAAGCTGCCAAAGCAGGTCATTTCAATGTGCCTCTCTCTGAAGACCCATCAATACTGGTGGGTGTGACCTCTGTGGGGAGACTGAGTGTGGTATGAGGAGATGGAGTGGAGAGGAGAGTGGGAGAGAGGAGAGTGTCTCCCCAGGTTCGCAAACAAGACAGGCTAGGCTTTAGGTTAGGTCTCTGAAACAGTGTGCTTGTTCTTGCATGTGGAGGTGTATTTATACGCTAGCGTGCAGCATGATGTGTATTGTGTGTGAGTGTGTGTGTGTGTGCTGCTTCTGACTTACCTGTGGTTTATCGATGCTGGACAGCACGTCCTGGACCCTCTTGGCCTCAGTGTCGTGATCTGAGGAGGGATTAGACAGTCAGACAGACAGACAGCTCACTTCTAGCAGTCACCACTAGGGGGCAGACCAGAGGGTTCCTACTCCTAGGTAGGGCCACAACACACACAGACTTGGGGCTGTTAGATGTGAATGAGCAGGCAGCCCCAACAGGCATGCTGCAGGATGCTGATGACTGGACCAGCAGGGAGGAGCTGCTGCTGAGGAGAACAGGGACAGGACAGACGCCCACACCTCCAGAGACTCATACTGGACTTACACTTCAACCTCAACCCCCCTCATCTCATGTTCTCTCTCTGTATCACTCCCTCCTTCCTACTCTCTCTCTCTCTCCCTCTCTCTCTCTCTCTCTCTCTCTCTCTGCCTCCCTCCCTCCCTCCCTCCCTCCTTCTCTCTCTCTCTCTCTCTGTCTCCCCTGTCCTTCCCACCAGCTGACTATGAGCTATGAAGTGGGGGGCCCCGGTCATGCCTGACCGTACAGCGTTCCAGTAAGCTCTCTCACCACACACACACACACACACACCACACACACACACCATACCATTCCAGTGGCTGAGGGTGATTTAAGAGTGGCTTGGGTTTAGACGTTTAGACGTGGAGGTGTGTGCGTGTGTGCGTGTGTGTGTGTGTGTGTGTGTGTGTGTGTGTGTGTGTGTGGTGTGTGTGTGTGTGTGTGTGTGTGTGTGTGTGGTGTGTGTGTGTGTGTGTGTGTGTGTGTGTGCGTGTGTGTGTGTGTGTGTGTGTGTGTGCGTGGTAATGGAAGTCATCTCCCCAGTGAGTAATCCCAAAACCAGGTTTTTCCAACCGAAGCAGGGCCGTTTTCTCTCCATCAGGGCCTCCAATCAGTAAATCACACAGGATGTGTGGTGTGTGTGTGTGTGTGTGTGTGCGTGAGGGTAGCCTGAGGAGCAGTGCGGCGGTCACACACACACAGGACCCCCAGTGAAACCCTGTATGTTTGATGGCTCTGGAACTGTGGCTGCAGGGCTCAAGTCTCTGATACCCACTGTTCACTTCCATGCATTACTCCCTCAGACACACACACAAATCCACACACACATTCACTCACACACACACACACACACCACACACACACACACACACCACACACACACACACACACACACACACACACATACACACACACGCACACACACACACGCGCGCTCACACACACCACACACACACACACACCACACTCACACACACACACACACACACAGCCCTCCACTGTATTTCTGAGTAGGCTTTGTAAGATCTAGAGAGGTTAGCCCCCCTAGATACGCCTTATCAGACTACATGGTAGTGTAGCAGGTTAAGGGGTGTGGGGTTTCCACACCATCAAGCTCAAATCACACAGTCCAATTTCAATGCAGATGTATATTTAATCCGTGACCAGTTTCTGTCACGCTCCCTTCATATGCAAACACTCAATCAGCTCAATGAGACACAGCCTGTCTTGTTACTGCAGGAAGTCCCTACATGGCTCGGGGGTGGATCCAACAGGCTACCAGAGATCTTCCCTCATTCACCACTGCCCTCACCTCTCCCTGCCGCCTGCCACAGTAGTTACAGTACACTGATGTAGGGGTGAGGTTATGGTTAAGGTTGGGGTCATGTTGGGGTCAACGTTAGTTAGTTTCCTGACAACAATGTCTCGGAAGGAGGAAATCCTTCACTAAACGATTGGTAAATAGCGGTAATCTACAGTCAGGTGTGTGTGCGTGTGTGTGTGTAGTGCTTTTTGGGTTGTCTGACAAGTGGGTGATGGAGTAGGCAGAATAGAGAGCAGGCATGTAAATACGTGTGTGTGTGTGTGTGTGTGAGGCTGGAAATTCTTCTGACAGGTTCTTTTGGGGGGGGCGCCTTGGGGCACACTTATGAGTCACGCCAACAATGATATCATGGAAGCACAACCTCAACCTGACCTGCGTTTACTGTGGTGTGTGTGTGTGTGTGTGTGTGTGTGTGTGTTGTGCGTGTGTGTATGCGTGTGTGTGTGTGTGTGTGTGTGTGTGTGTGTGCGTGTGTATGCGTGTGTATGCGTGTGTGTGTGTGTCTTTCTGGTTGAGTGTCTGCCTGTGTGTCTAATATAAACTAGTATCTGGTGACAGCCTGTCACTGTGACTGTGTGTATCTCTGTCTGTCTCTGTTGCTGGAATGGAGGAAGACATGATGCCACAGAATGACAGAGAGAGAGACAGAAAGAAACAGAAAGAAAAGAGAGGGAGAGAGAGGGAAAGAGAGAGAGTGGAGAGAGAGGAGAGACAGAGAGAGATAGAGAGAGAGATGAGTAGAGAGAGGAGAGGAGAGAGTGGAGAGAGATGGTGGGAAACAAAGACAGAGAGAGACTCCCCTTCGTCTCGTCCTCCTCCCCCCATCTCCCTCCACCTCCACGCATCCTCACCCTCCTCTCCCCCATCTGACCTCACTTCCTGGGCCTGTCTGGCAGTCTGTGTTTGATTACTGGGGCAGCCAGTCCGCGAGGGAGAGAGGAGGTAGAGGATGAAGGTCAGGAGACAGTAGGATGAGCCCAGATGGACGAGGGCAGGAGCGGGAGAGACACAGCCAGGAGAGGAGAAGTGAGATGGAGGGACAGATTCAAGAAGAAAGGAAAGTGAGGACATAGTTTAGGGGGCGCGGGGGCGCCCTCTCCCAACCCAAGCTCTTCTCCTCTCTAGCCCCCCCAATGGTGGAATCATCTCCCCACCTCCATCCGAGACATGACTGTCTCCCCATGTTGCAAGAAAAGGCTAAAGACACCCTTGTTCGGGAGAGTAATGTGTGTGTGTGTGTGTGTGGTGTTGTGTGTGTTGTGTGTGGTGTGGTGTGTGTGTGGTGAGTGTGTGTGTGAGTGTGTGAGTGTTGGGTGTGGGTGAGTGTTGTGTGGGAGTGGGTGTGTGGGTGTGAGTGTGTGAGTGTTGTGTGTGGGTGGTTGGTGTGAGTGTGTGAGTGTTGGTGTGGGTGAGTGTGTGTGTGACGTGTGTGTGTGTGTGAGTGTGTGTGCGTGTTGGTGTGGGTGCGTGTTGGTGTGTGAGTGTGTGTGTTTGTGTGTGTGTGTGAGTGTGTGCGTGTTGGTGTGGTTAGTGTGTGTGTGAGTGTGTGTGGGTGTGTGTGTGTGTTTGTGTTGGTGTGTTTGTGTGTGATGTTGTGTGTGTGTGTGCTTTGGTGTGTCGGGCTTTTTGTGTGTGTGCTTGTTTGGGTGTGTTGATGTTTTGTTTTTTGGTTTTTGTTTGTGTTTGTGTGTTCGTTTGCGTGTTGTTGTTAGTGTGTTTTGGTTGTGTGTGTGGTTTGTGTTGTGTTGTGTGGTGTCCGTGTTAGTGGTGATTGGGTGGGTGTGTGTGAGTGTGTTTTGGTGGGTGAGTGGTTGTGTGGTGCCTGTGTTGTGTGTGGTGTGTGTGTGTGTGTGTGTGTAGTGTGTGTGTTGTGTGTGGATGTGTGTGTGTTGGGTGTGTGTGTGTTGTGTGTGTGTTGTGTGGTGTGTGTTGTGTTGTGTGTTGTGTGTTGGTGTTGTTGTGCTGTTTTTTGTTTTTGTGTGTTGTTGTGTTTGGGTGTATGTGTGTGTGTGTGTGTGTGTTTGTGTTATTTTGCGTGTTGTGCCTGTTTTTTGTTTGTGAATTGTGTGTGGTTTTTGCTCTTTGTGTGTGGTGGTGTGTTAGTCTTGTGTTCGTGTGTTGGTGTGCTGTGTTGTGCTGTGTGTGCGTGTTTGGTGTTTGTGTGGGATGTGTGTGTGTGTGTTGTGTGGTGTGTGTGTGTGCTGTTCTTGTGTGCGTGTGTGTGTTGTTTGTGTGTGTGTGTGTGTGTGCGTGTTGCGTGTTGGTGTGGCTCACAACAGAAAAGGGGATTCCCTCTCTTCAAGACTTTTAATCCAACAAAGAACTGGAGAGAGAGAATAGAGAGAGAAAGAGAAGTGAGAGAGTGGATGCATTTTCAACTCCACATAGTGAGCATTCCATCTGCTCAACAGCTGGGTTCCCACACACACACACACACACACAGCTTTGCTCTGCGTAGTTGTTCAGACCTGCCTGAGACTGTGGTTGTCATGGTGACAGTTTGGTTCTCCTGGCCTTGAGACCTGCGAGTTTGGGGACTAGAGGAAGATTAGAGAGGGCCAAGAGGGAGAGAGTGTGTGTGTGTGGAAAGAACAG
>CAEFZP010000785.1:77500-117865 GCA_903064625.1 Mallotus villosus
CATGTGTGTGGGTGTATGTGTCAGTATGTGTGGGGTTAGCATGTGAATATGTGCGTGTGTGTCAGAATGTGTGGGTTAATGTAAATTGACGTGCCTATGAGAGAGAGAGAGAGAGAGAGAGAGAGAGAGATAAGGCTGGTGTAGTGTCTAACCCTGAGCTCAAAGGATTCCTTCATCCAGAGCAGGACTCTACAGGTATGTAACCACCCCAACACACACACACACACCCCACCAACCAGACCCACCCCACCCCCAAGCACCCTCAGCCCCCCACCCCCCGTGGCCCATCCAGGCCAACAAGGCCCGTATTGTAGGGAGAGAAACCGATAGCACCGGGGACCGGCTCAGCTATGTGGTTACCCAGACAACCCTCCTCCTCCTCCTCCTCCTCCCCCCCATCCCTCCACCTCAGCAAGGCAGCATTCATCCATTCATCCCCTCTGCTGAGAAGACAAGAGGGGGAGAGAGAGAGGTGTGTGTGTTCCCTGGCCTGGGTGACAGCAGCGGGGCCACTGAGGTCAAAGAGGGGCACACACACACCTCTGCTGCATTCTGACTCAGATCGCCACACACACACACACACACACACATACACATACAGCTGTGGTCTGGTTAATACAAACACAATAAACTTCAACAGAGCTGCCAGGAGTTGGTAGTCCACTGTCTGGACCGCCAGGTGTGTGTGTGGTGTGTGTGGTGTGTGTGTCTGTACGTGTCTGTGCTGTGTGGGCTGAGGAGAGGAAAACGAGTGTGTAATACTGTAACTCTGTGTGTACGTGTGCGTCATTAGATGCGTGGGCTGTATTCATTCATGTGTGTGTGTGTGTGTGTGTGTGTGTGCAGACTCACTGTGTGTGTGTGAGTGTGTGTGTGTGTGTAAGTGCGCAGACTCACCCTGTGTGTGTGTGTGTGTGTCTGGCTCGCTCGCTCTGGGACTGCTGCGGAGTCGTCTCTCCGGCTTCTTCCCTCCAGGACTGCTGGCTCCACCCAGCGACCCGAGCGACCCCAGCGACCCCAGCGACCCCAGTGACCCCAGAGCAGGGGCGTGGGATTTGCTGCTGCATGCAAATCAGTTTTAAAACCAATCAAACTTTATTCACAGCCCCGTCAAAGCTAGAAGGTGCACTCGATTTGCCGAACCTGCTGCCCAGTGAAACCAGCAGACCAGCCCCATTTGGGACAACCCGGGAGACAAATAAAACGTACCCCAAAAAGTAGGTTTCAGGTAACTGTCGTGCAATTGCAGCCCAGGGGCGGGGGTCGAACCTGTAGCCGTTGTGGGAGGTGCCCAGGCTGCCCTTGTAGATGGAGGAGGGGGGAGAGTTGAGGCGGTTCTGTCTCTCCAGCTGTCTCTGGTCCTTCATCTTCTTAGGCTGCGGCTTGCTGTACTCCTCACGGCTTATGTAGCTGGACATCCCATAGACCGGGATGATCTCTGAGGGGGAGGAGGGGGAGGGAGGGGGAGTGGGGGGGGGTAGGGTGTAGATGGGTGGGGGGAGTAGTGTGTGAGATATCGTCTACACTTTCTCTCCTTCCTGTCTATGTCCCTCGTAGCTTTCTCATCCTTGTCATCGAGGGGCCTCTTGTTCCGTCTATCGACATGTAGAGACAGAACATAGGAGATCTGAAGGAGAGACAGAACAATAGAGATGAAGGAGATCAGAACAAGAGCAGATGAAGAGAGACAGAACATAGAGATGAAGGAGAGACAGAACAAGAGAGAGATGAAGGAGTAGACAGCACAAGAGAGAGATGAAGAGAGACAGAACAGAGAGAGATGAGGATATACAGACAATAGGAGATACAGGGGAGACATGGAGGAGATGGATTTAGGATCAAATGCACATGACATCAAAATACATGCTGTATGTGTGTTTGTATGTGTGTATATGCGTGTGTACGTCTGTGTATATGTGTGTTTGTATGTGTGTATATGCGTGTGTACGTCTGTGTATATGTGTGTGTATATGCGTGTGTACGTCTGTGTATATGTGACGTGTGTTTGTATGTGTGTATATGCGTGTGTACGTCTGTGTATATGTGTGCATGTGTGTGTATATGCGTGTGCACCCTGTCTATATGTGTGTGTGTGTATGTGTGTGTATATGCGTGTGCACGTCTGTGTATATGTGTGTGTGTGTATGTGTGTGTATATGCGTGTGCACATCTGTGTATATGTGTGTGTGTGTGTGTGTATATGTGTGTGTTACGTGTGTGTATATGTGTGTGTGTATGTGTGTGTATATGTGTATGTATGTGTGTATATATGTGTGTGTATATGTGTGTGTGTATGTGTGTGTCTATGTGTGTGTGTATGTGTGTGTCTGTGTGTGTGTCTGTGTGTATCTATGTGTGTGTCTGTGTGTCATCTGTGTGTGTGTCTGTGTGTGTCTCTGTGTGTGTATGTGTGTCTCTGTGTGTGTGTCCATCCCTACCTGGGTCTCCATACATAGGAGGCATGTGATGCTGGTAGAACTGATGCTGCATTTCCCCGGGACCCAGGTGGGGGTAGAAGGAGGGGGAGTTAGGGATGAAGTGGGGGTGGGTCAGGTAGGGGGGGAGGTGCGTGGGGGAGAGGGCAGGGGAGTAGGAGTGGTGGGGTAACATTCTGGAGACTGGGGGGTGACCACCACGCGACGCACCCCTGTGTTATCCCTCTAACACCTGAGAGTGTGTGTGGGTGGGGGGTGGGGGGAGGGATGACAGAAGGAAGGAAAATGATGGTAGTGGGAAGTAGAGCTTACGTGACTGATGGCTTCTCTAGTATAGTACGCACTCTATCCGATCGTGAGGGACAGCAGATAGTAGAGAGAGAGAAAAGCTGTTGAGTGTATCAGTGACATCACTGTTTACTGATCAACATAAACAACATGTGTTTCTTCTTCTTATGATGATGTTCTCATATGCTGTTTCTGCCCCTAGTCTGTACACTGAGCCTGCAAACTGCCCTGAGAAATGCACTCATAATTAGGTACTCTCATTCACATTCCATTCTTTCTCACACACACACACACGCACACAGACAAACACACACATTCCACCCCTTCAGGCCCACATTCCAGGCAGAGAGCACACACACTCCCCAGCTCTGAGGAAGTGCTCCCGCAGCACAATAACACACCCCCCCCAAAAGCCTATTTACATATTCACGCTTGCGCACACATACACACACATGTGTGTGCACAAACACACACACACTCTCTTTAAGAGAAGGGAGGACCGGAATGGGGTGGAAGGGGGGAAAGAGAGAGTTGAAGAGGAAAAACGGAAAGAAAGAGAGAAAAATAGTGAGAGGCCCCTGTCTCTCCCCCCTCCCTCCCCCGCCTCCCCTTGGTGGTAGAAAAACAGCGTGTTTACAGGAAACAGGGCCAGAGTGTCTGTCAGAGTCCATTTGGCAGGAACACCTTGCAGCACACACAAATACATGGATGATGTACACCCTGCTTTCCATAGACCAGACCTCCCTCCCTACCATCCCTGCCTCCCTACTCCTCACCCTCCCTCTCTCTCTTCCTACTTGTCTTTCTCTAGCCCGCTCTTGCTTTGTCTCCCCCTCCCTCCCCCTCTCTCTTTCTCTCCCTCCTTCCCTCTCTCCATCCCCTCCCCCCTCTCTCTCTTTCTCTCCCTCCCTCCCCCCCCGCTCTCTTTCTCTCCCTCCTTCCCTCTCTCCATCCCCCCTCTCTATGTTTTCTCACACCCTCCCTCCTTCTCTCTCTCCCTCCCTTATTCTCTTTCTTGGCCTCTCCATGGGAGCTTTCCTATCAGGTTGTTTACGCAATGAGGACAGTGTTTTCCCGCTTATATTTGGCTCAGCCCCTATCCACACACATCCACACGCATACATTCACACACACACACACACACACACACACACACACACACCACACACACACATCCACACACATACATTCACACACACACACACACATCCACACACACATACATTCACACCACACACACACACACACACCACACACACACACACGATCCCAGAAAGCCATTGACCTGACTGCCATCAGCACACACGCAAACACAAAACACACTCATGCACAACCCCAACCCCCAATATTCAGTACATTCCTTTTTGCTTGTAGCTCTAAAGGGGGGGGGGAAGTCCCAGCCCCCCACAACCCCCCTATTCCCCTTCCTGGTGGCCCCCTCTCTCCCTCCTCCCTCCCCCTCTCCCCCTCTCCCCCTCTCCCCCTCTCCCCCTCTCCCCCTCTCCCCCTCTCCCCCTCTCCCCCTCTCCCCCCTCTCTCCCCCTCTCCCCCTCTCCCCCTCTCCCCCTCTCCCCCTCTCCCCTGCTGCAGCATAGGTAGAAGCCCTGTGGAAACGGGTGAAACTTCTGCTGAAGACACACACAGACACACACTCACACATTCTCACACTTACACACATTCACTCACACACACACACACACACACACTTTACAGATCTGTGAAGCATGCCAGGAGAAGGGAAGAAAGACATAATCAAATACAGCTTCTCCATTCGCTTTCTACATTTCTCTTTCTCTCCTCCCCCTCTTTCTCCCCCCACCCACTCCTCTATCACTCTCCTCCTCTTTACTACCAAACTAGTACGACCAAAACAAAAGATTTATTTTACAAGATATATGAGGATGCATAAGTGATGCCTGGCTATATCTGTCCCATATTTTAACATGATAATCACCCTGCCCCCTCCCTCCCACACACACACACAAACACACACACAATACACATAGACACGCACACAAAATTCACACACACGCACACAAATACACTCACAATCACGCAAATGCACACCTACACCCACTCACCCACCACACAAACAAACACACACACAACCACCACACACACACACACAGACCTGTGAGATGTATCCTGGAGGGACGTGGATGGGGGGGATGGATCCGTTGGGGGACATCATGGGCACCTCAGCAGGACCTGCGAGAGCACACAAACAACATCAATCGTCAATACACACCTTAAATCACACACACACACCACACACACACACACATTGTCTCGTATAGTAAGAAACCACAGACTTAAAAGGGTGGGATTTGATGACAGCATATTAGGTGGGGGACTTCCAGTAATATGGTAGATATGAAAATATAAAGATACAAAACACACCCATAACCCCCCCCCTCCACCCCGCCTCCTCCCCCTCTTCCTCTGTCTGTCTGCCTCCCCCTCTTCCTCTGTCTGTCTGCCTCCCCCTCTTCCTCTGTCTGTCTGCCTCCCCCTCTTCCTCTGTCTGTCTGCCTCCCCCTCTTCCTCTGTCTGTCTGCCTCCCCCTCTTCCTCTGTCTGTCTGCCTCCCCCTCTTCCTCTGTCTGTCTGCCTCTCCCTCTCTCCCTGCCCTCCTCTCTCCCTGCCTCTCTCGATCTCTTTCCCGGTAGCGGAGGTCTCAAGGCTGCTAAAGTCGTTTTATCCCATAGAGACACACACTGGGTTCAGTATAAATCACGCCACGCACACACACACACGCAAACGGAGCAAAGTCTACAGAGTGGGCGAGTGTGTGTGTGTTTTGTGTGCGCGTAGGTGAGAGGTGCAGAGAGAGAGAGCCCTTTCAGTCCCCTTCACCCCCCTCGCGGAGCCTCAGAGGGAGCTATGAAGGTCTTCATTTAGTAGAAGGTCAGAGCATGCACACACACACGTAAACATACACACACACATTCGCAGACATACGCACATACGCCTCACAATTATTTCTCTCACACACTTTCTCTCACAGACTCTGCCACTTGCATAAGCTGGCATGAAAACACACACGCAGACTACAACACACACACAGACACACACACACATACTTGGCAAACAGACATGTGTTTGGACAGTCTCTGCAGCCTCTGTGCTCTTCACTCAGCAAACAGCAGCATTCCACTGCTTACACACACACACACACACACACACACACTCAGAGCGTTCCCATCACAGGCCCCCCAGACCGGACCCAACAAGCCTAAAGCCCACCTAACCCCAAATAACAAGACGCTCTTTGTCCCCCCATCCTCTCTCTCCATCCCTCCCTCCCTTTCTCTCTTCCTCCCTCCCTCTCTCTCCACACTCTCCCCCTATCTATATGCCCCCCCCTCTCCCTCTTTTTATCTCCCTTTATCTTTCTCTGTCCCCTCTCTCTCCCTATCCTCTCTCTGATTGCAGACTGCAACATCAACGCGAAGATGAAAAAAGAGGAGGAATAGATGAGAGGTGAAGCGATAGAGGAAAGTGGATAAGGAGAGGGAGGAGAGGAGATGAGAGAGAGGAGAGAGAGGAGAGGGAGACAGGAAGAGAAAGAAGAGAGTCAAGTGTACTAGACCTAGTGTATTAGACCTATTGTACTAGACCTAGTGTATTATATCTAGTGTACTAGACCTAGTGTATTATATCTAGTGTACTAGACCTAGTGTATTATATCTAGTGTACCAGACCTAGTGTATTATATCTAGTGTACCAGACCTAGTGTATTATATCTAGTGTACTAGACCTAGTGTATTATATCTAGTGTACTAGACCTAGTGTATTATATCTAGTGTACCAGACCTAGTGTATTATATCTAGTGTACTAGACCTAGTGTATTATATCTAGTGTACCAGACCTAGTGTATTATATCTAGTGTACCAGACCTAGTGTATTATATCTAGTGTACCAGACCTAGTGTATTATATCTAGTGTACTAGACCTAGTGTATTATATCTAGTGTACTAGACCTAGTGTATACGACCTTCTCCATCCTCTAGGTTTGCTGACAGCAGTGTGGGTGTTAGGCAGGGGTTGTCAGTGCGCTCTAGACCAAACACTCAGCAGGTCAGACTCTTCCACTGAGGGGCTGTCACTTCCTGTCTATGATCCTGGCGGGGCAGCACACACACCCTCCCTAAGGTCACAGGTCACACACGACTTCATTTCCTGCACTTTTAATGACATCAGTGCTTACCCAGGAAGTGGTAGCTCTACAGTGAATACTCGGACGTTCTAGAACGACCCATAACCTCATGGTATATGTGGCAGGAAGACAGACAGGCAGATAAACAGGCAGACAGACAGACAGACAAACATTCAAGCAGGCAGACTGTGTAGACAACATAGTGGGCTAAAAAAGGGACACAATTCTACTCCCTCCACCCTACACACACACACACACAGACACACACACACACACACACCACACACACACACACACACACACACACACACAACACACACACAGACACACACACACAGACACACACACACACACAGGAGATGATGCAAGGTTTCTTCAGATGTTTCCCATGATACAGCTGTTGGAGACAGCTGCAGCTGGGCCCCAGGACACAAACACACTCTTTCTGTCTATAACACACACACACACACACACACACACACACACACATGCTCTCCCTCTATGTCTATAACACACCAAAACACCCTCTCTGTATATAACACATGGTAACACTCTGGCCCTCATGTACGTACATTTGCAAACGTAGCGTTATGAGCGCCATGGCCAACCCGCAGATGGTGCACGCTGTGATACTGCAGTTTACGTCGTATTTACCAAACCTGCAGGTCATCGGCAGGTTTCGGCGCGTTTCTTCTCCGCCCACTATGCCGTAAATTGCGAGCATTAAAATGCGCAATTGAAAGGGCCTCTTTCTCTTCTCCTATCATGGATCAGCCACCGAAGTCAAAACATCGATAACAGAATGTATGTGCTTGTTCATTAGGTAACAGCGAATTGTAATATTATACAAGGCCGGAATTCCACATGACACAAATAAAATGCCATCTGGACCGAAATGACAAATTCCAGGAGCCTAACTGTACTATGGCATGGCTGCTTAATCTGTAACGCGTAATGATATCGTGTTCACTCAACTGAAAACGTTGAGTTCCATTTGATTCACGCTGCAAGCAAACACAACAGCAGTCATGGCCACAGAACGTGTTAAAATATTCACACTATTTCGCTCTCATTGAAGATATTGGAAAAAACATTAAGGTGAATGCAAACTGTGTGCCAACAAAATAGTATCTAGTGCCAAAAACAGCACTTCAAACTTCTCGATTGTGTCCACAGAGAAACAAAGCTGAAAGCTAGCGAAAAAATCCAATTTAAACCATAAGAGAGATGGCGACCCGTTTTCAAGTAGGCCTAATAGTAAAAGTAATATAATAAGTAATAATATGACTTTGTACAGAAAGTATTAATGTAACATAATCACACTACTCTTACTGAACAATAATAAGTACTAACTAACATATTGATTTTTTGCGTAACATCCCCCAACACTGTTTAACACACACACATTCTCTCTCTGAAACAGACGCCCCGTCTGACCAAAACACATGCGACACACACACTCTCATTTCAACACGCATACACACACACATACATAAACACATGCAATCGCCAATCTCAAAGCAATGCATATGAGAATGAGTTCCTAGCCTCACTTTCAGTCTTCCCCATCCCATTCCCCCCGCCCCCCTCTCTCCCTCTCTCTGTCTCTCTGTCTCTGTCTATCTCTCTGTCTCTCTCTCTCTCTCTCTGTCTCTCTGTCTCTCTGTCTCTCTCTATCTCTCTCTCTCTCTGTCTCTCTCTCTGCTCTCTCTCTCTCTGCTCTCTGTCTCTCTCTGTCACCTGTCTCTGCTCTCTGCTCTCTGTCTCTCTCTCTCTCTCTCTCTCTGTCTCTCTCTCTCTCTGTCTCTCTCTCTCTCTCTCTCTCTCTCTCTGTCTCTCTCTGTCTCTCTGTCTCTCTCTGTCTCTCTCTCTGGTTCTACTCCTGCTTCACATGTGGTCACCAAACTGAGAGGAAACACAGACCCTCCTGGGAGAGTGTGTGTGTCTGAGTGTGTGTCTGAGGCAGTGATATCAGACTGGAGGAGCCTGGTTGTGAGCTGACCTACATAGAGCCAACAAGGTACAGATGGATATACCAAACAAACACACACACACATCCGTCCAGATCTGGCAGCTGCTTTTGGGGCTCTCCAGAGTTGGTTATCCAGAGTTGTGTTTGTGTATGAGAGAGAGAGAGAGAGAGAGGTGTGTGTTTGTCTGCTGTTTGTGTCTGGGTCAGTTGTGACGTGGCATTGCCTGGAAGTTATGTAAGCATTTACAAGGTAATGTTATCTCTCCTGAGCTCAGAGAGGAGGCCCTCCCACCAAGGCTTCCTCTATTTGACACACACACACACGCGCTCGCTCGCACACACTAACTCCCTCCCCCTCCCTCCTCCTTCCCCCTCCCCCCCTCCCTCCTCCTTCCCCCTCCCTCCCTCCCTCCCTCCTCCCTCCTTATACCAAAATAATCACTTCTCCGTCCCTTAACTACTGAATTACCACAGAACACCTAAAAAGTGAGAGGGAGAAAGAGAGATAGGGAAAAAGACGGAGAGAGAGAGAGAGAGGGTGCCCATGCAGGAACTATGGTAGACAGACCATCTTAAACAGCACAGGATGTCGTCTGGGTTTGACACACATCTGATACTGCACACACACAAACACACACTGCCCCTCTCTCTGCAATAGTGACTCAGGTCCAGCTGACATGTTATGTCTGTGTGTGTGTGCAGGAAGCTGCAGGAAGTTGGCCTTCCTTAAATCCCTACGCCCTCGCTAACCCACACCAATACACTAAGACTAGCACCACACACCAGTTCACTCTAGACCTGGTCTAAGCAGCACTGTCATTTGAGTTTCTTTTGTGGAATGTAGATTATAATCTCGATGATGCTGTGTCTGTGTTTGTGTCTGTGTCTGTGTCTGTGTTTGTGCGTGTGTGTGTGTGTGTGTGTATGTGTGTGCGTGTGTGCGTGTGTGTGTGTGTGTGTCTGTGCATGTTTGTGTGTGAGTGTGTGTAGAAGCATGTCCATTAGCTTGCTTTTACATACTCAATGTTTTTTGTAATATATACGCTCTTAATGCACATCTTTTTCTTACCATTCATTGTAAAATGTTGTCGTTGTTATTTTATTGTTATTTGTGTAACATGGCATGTTTCTTACGATGTAGTATTCATTCATGCTATGTGTGTGCTTTGTAATATGTTGGCACTTGACATTCTGCAGGAGAGTGCTCCATCTTCTCATTTCAGAGAGGTCAGGGAAGAGTCTTTACACTTCTGCTATATTGGCCCCTGATGAAGTGTCTGTAATCCCCAACCCCTTTTCCCCACTGTGAAGCGCATTGTGTTGCCTCCTGGTAAGAAATGTGCTATAGAAACAAAGTTTATTTTTCAAGATTTGATTTGTGTGTGTACTGTACCCACATATACCTTTTCCACCAAGGCCGTTGAAGGGCCGGTTCCGATCCGGTACTTCATTTGAACTGTTTATGCAAAAAAAACGACTTCCCGACCTGGAAGGCTGGTTCCAGAGCTGAACCAACTCTCACCTGGTCTAGAACCGTTCCACTGACGCCAGGAGCCAGGGTTATTGTGACCTTTGAGGACTGACTGACTTTGTTTCACAGAGAAGAACTTCTATTGATAGTGCTTCTAACTCTGTCAGCAACAGCATGGACAAAAACATGGAAACATTGGTCCGTGGAGGAGACAGTGTGGTCCTAGGAGGAAATACAACATCCATGTGAGGGAGCTTGGAGAGCAAAGCCTGTATTTCACCCTATCCAGCACTAAGTGCAGGAGCAGCACAGCTAGGTTGGACCTCAGGTGTTTGATGCCAATGGAGGCATGCAAAGCCAGCAACAACACTTGAAAAGGAATGACATCTTCCGCCATTGTTGTTCTGATTTACGGTAAGTTGCTGATATTGTTGCTAGGTAAGCAGAGTTGCCGCTATTGTTGCTAGGTAAGCAGACTTGCCGCTATCGTTGCTAGGTAAGCAGACTTGCCGCTATCGTTGCTAGGTAAGCAGACTTGCCGCTATTGTTGCTAGGTAAGCAGACTTGCCGCTATCGTTGCTAGGTAAGCAGACTTGCCGCGATTGTTGCTAGGTAAGCAGAGTTGCCGCTATTGTTGCTAGGTAAGCAGAGATGTACAGCCGTGGCCAAAAGTATTGGGAGCGACGTACATTTTGTGTTTGCAAAGCTTGCTGGGCCTTGGCATAAAATCACTGCTAACATCATTTCAGTAAGTCATATCATGGTATTCGATGAAACATATGAAAACATTTTCCTCAAATACTGAACCAGCAAATTGAGCAAAACACAACATTTGTCATTGGCAAAACTTATGGCCGTGACTGTATACAGACGTGCAGTGATGCACAACGCTGAGCGCCGAGCCTGTGGAAAAGCTAACCGGTGAACCAACGACACACCGGCATGAGCAACAGACCAGAACTAGGTTTGTGTTGGTGGAAAGGGGGTCATCTCACATAGTTCAGATTACATGACTTACAACAAACCAAAGTAAACCCACTTCCATCTGTTGACTTCCCTGTTATCCACGGTAATGACACGCACCTACGCAATGTACACAAACACACACACAACCTAACCCCTCACGCACACACTCACACATACAACCACACACACACCACACCACACACACACACACACAAACACCTCTCAGCGATTCCAGAGCTAATGGAGCTTCTGACATATTTAACCATGCATCACACCACTGCATCACACACTGCATCACACTGTATTTGTGTGTCTCTCTGACTTTCTCTGACTTTCTCTCTGTCTCTCTCTCTCTCTCTCTCTGTCTCTCTCTCTCTCAAACACACTGAGTGTGAAGAGGCGCAACAGCTGTTTGGTGTGTAAAGAGACTTAGTGTTTTATAATTGTTTCCTGCTCTCCATCCTTCCCTCTCTCAATCTCTCCTTCCATCTCTTTCTCCCTCCCCCCCTTCCCACTCTCTCTCCCTCCATCTCTCTCCATTGCTCACTTCCATCTCCCCTTGGGGTAAAAGTCTTGCCTTCAAGTCCCACTCCAACCCCCCCCTCTCTATCCCTTCGTCCATGTCCCTCCCTCCCTCCCTCCCTCCCTCCCTCCCTCCCTCCCTCCCTCCCTCCCTCCCTCCCTCCCTCCCTCCCTCCCTCCCTCCCTCCCTCCCTCCCTCCCTCCCTCCCTCCCTCCCTCCCTCCCTCCCTCCCTCCCTCCCTCCTCCTCCTCCGGCTGGCAAGCCAGTCTTCCACATGTTAATGTGGGGCATTCCTGAAGTGTGACTCACAGTCTGAACAGAGCACTGTCTGTAGAGTGACTGGCGAGACGGAGGAGGAGTCTGCCATGAGAGAGAGAGAGAGAGAGAGAGAGAGAGAGAGAGAGAGAGGAAAGAGGAGAAAGGAAGAGAGATAGAGACAGAGAGAGAGAGATAGAGAGAGATAGAGAACTGAAATAGACGAGATATAGATACATAAGAGATAGAGTAGAGTCGAATCAGAGCGTAGAGATCTAGCGCTCTACTGAGACTCGAGAGATGCATATGAGATATGCGCGAGCTCGCTCTCTCGATCGCGTCTCTCTCCTCTCTCGATCTCTCTCCCCCCATTTCCCCCCTTGCTCACCTCCTTGACTGTGGGTGTCTTCTGAACTTCAGTGGAAAGATGCAAGACTGGAAATCTTAGTTTATGAGGGACTTTCCCCACTTTAAATTCCTGCGTGTGTGAGAATGTGAGTGTGTGAAAGGGAATTTGTGTGTGTGTGAGAAAGAAAGAAAAGAGAAAGAGTGTGTGTGTGTGTGTGTGTGTGTGCAACTATCTCACTACCCAGCTAATCAGACAACAAAGAGAGTGGGAGAGTGTAGACCAGGGAGAAGAGAGATGACCGAGTAAAAGAGGGAAGAGAGGAGAATGATATCTAGGTCAAAGGGAACACTCCCCTCTATTCCCCTCTATGCTGCTCCAACACCTCCTCCACCCTCCTCACCTCTCTCTCTGTCTCCCTACCATTCCCTCCATCCACTCCTCGCTCCCCCTCCTTAGTCCGTCCTCAACACAGCTTGAAAACAGCTCGAACCTAGCTCATATACACCACGAACGTAGCTGAGACACACACACACACATAGATGTGTATGATGCCATGAATATGTAACAGCAGGCAGAAAGTGAAAAGTAGCAGAAATATACTGACTGCATGAATCTGTCAGAGAGAGAGAAAGAGTGTGTCGAGCTGCGAGCAATCTCGCTCTAGAGCGAGCTCACAGGATACACGCCATTCTACTCTCTCCTTCTCCTCCCTCCTCGCTCTCTTTCCCTCGCCTCCTTGATGCCTCCTTTACAGCGACTCGCACGCCCACGGGAGGAGGTGCTCCAGCTGTACCCTGAGCTTCCAGAAAGCCAAGAATTCCAGTCCTGGAAAAGCACTCCTTTCACTCTCTCCCCCTCTTTCTGGAAAAATGTAGAACAGCGCTGCACTCCCTCTGATCCACACACGTACGCACACATGCAAACACACACTGGCACACACGCTCTCCCATGTCGACACACACACACCCACACACTGGCACACACGCTCTCCCATGTCGACACACACACACACTGACATACTGTACATACAGTCAAACAAACCTCAGTTTTTCTCTCCGGAGAGCAGGGACTTGACGTCCACAGACTTACCGACCCTCCTCAGTGGGCAGGTCTCAACAGTGTGTCAGACCTACCCACTGGCTAGCAGACCAAAACAAGTGTGCCGTGCAGGGGTGGTTAGGGTCACGCACAGGGGAAGTGGCCTCGCCCGGATGCTGAGCAGCAGACAGGACCAGACATGTAGTGTCTGCTACCTCCTCCCCCCTCCCTCCTCCTCTTCCCCCTCTCTCTCCTCCCCCTCCTTCTCCTCGCTCTCCTTCCCCTGCCTCCTTCCCCCGCTCCCCCCTCTCCCTCCTCCTTCCCTTCCCCCTCCCTCCCTCCCTCCTCCTTTCACCCTCCCCCCCTCCCTCCCTCTCCTCCTCCTTCCTCCTTCCCCCTCCCTCCCTCGCCTCCTCCTTTCCCTCTCCCTGCGCCCCTCGCCTCTCCTTCTCTCCCCCTACCCTCCCTCCCTCACTTCTCCCGTTCTCGTCGTCTCCACTCTCTCCTCCCCTTCCCTCTTGCCCTCTCTACTCTCTCCTTCCTCCCCTCTATAGGTTATGTGTTACAACACACCAGCATCTACTAACTTAATGTTCTGGTCCAAAATCTCACCTTCCCTCCTCACCTCTTTCCTCCTCCCTCATATCCCTCCCGTATATCGCTCCTGCACTCATTCCCACCTCCGACTCCCACCTCCTCACTCTCATGTCCTCCTACCTCACATCATCACCTCTATCCCACCTCATCTCCCTCACCTCACTCTCCCTCTACTCTCCACCACTCCCTCACTATCCCCACACTCCTCCCAGTCATCTACCTCCTCTCCCCTTTACCCGTCATGTGTATTACAAAACCCACCTCACATCCTCACCTCGTTCTGCTCATATCCCACCTCACCTCCTCACCCTCTCCCTCACCTCATATCCCCACCTGCATCCTCACCTCATCCACCACACCTCACATCCCGATCCTCACATCCTCACCTCATATCCACACCTCATATCCCCACCTCACATCCTCACCTCCTCACCTCATATCCCCCCCTCACATCCTCACCTCTCACCACACCTCATATCCCCCCCTCCCATCCTCACTCCTCCATCCTCACCACTCTCGCCCACCCTCATATCCCCCCCACACCTCACATCCTCCCCCCATCACCTCATCACCTCCACATCTCCGCCTCACCCATAGCCTCACCCAACTCTTCCCGTCCGCACACCTCACCTCCCCACCTCAGATCCTCACCTCCTCACCCCTCACCTCATATCCCACCTCACATCCTCACCTCGCACCTCACCGCATATCCCCACCACACCATCTCCCCACTCACCTCATATCCCACCTCACATCCTCACCTCTCCACCTCACCTCATATCTCACCTCAACTCACCTCCCCACCTCACATCCTCACCTCTCCACCTCACATCCTCACCTCTCCACCTCACATCCTCACCTCTCCACCTCACATCCTCACCTCTCCACCTCATCTAACCACCTCCCCTCCTCACTTTGTTTAGTTGCACACTGACTAAAAATAAGAAGTGGCGTTATTCTCTCACACACACACACACCTTGCCCTTAGGAGCTGCATTCCATCACACACTACCTAGAGAGGTAGTCCGTTGTCATGGAGACCATTTTCCTAAACTGAGAATCTAACAGGACATAGCTACACACAGAAAGGAGAGGGGGATTGGAGAGGGGAGGAGGAGAGAGGAGGAGAGAGGAGAGGAAAGAAGGACTCTAAAACTCTAAGTATTTATTTCAACATATCGATTTCCACTCTGAGAAACATGCTTTCATTCAGTCGTGATCAACGACAAGCATCGTATTACAATAATGTGAAGAGTGAGGTGGTTCCTCGTCTGTAGTTAAGAGACGACTGAAGTTGACTTCTCAGGAACAGGATGTTCAGCCGAGGGGATCTTCTTGAACCCTAACCATTAGACAGCATCTCTGACCTCAAAAACTAACATCAACCAACACTTCACATATTACCGCTGATAACACACCAACATCTGGTTCTGGTTCTGTTATGGGCCAGGAGGCCCTGTGCTGTGTGATGTCACTTCCTGTTGGGCAGTAACAAATGTGGCATTCCACACCCACTGCACACACACACACACACACACACAGACACGCACACGACACAACACACTGAAAAGAACAAACAGTAAACATAGGGAGGTGGAAAGAGGGGGGGCTTGTACTCTCACACGCACACGTGCACACGCACACACACACATTCCAGAGCAGGGTGCTCTCACACACTCTCCAGAGTCTCGGCCTTTGATGTGAGTGTGGGAAAGCTCAGGGGACTGGTCTTACTGGGGGAGGGGAGGAGGGGGAGTGTGTGAGGGGGTGGGGGGGTAAGGGGAGGTGGGGGAGTGTGTGAGGGGGTGGGGGGGTAAGGGGAGGTGGGAGGGTGGTCAGTTGGAATGGACCCAGGAGCATTGAGAGGTCAGCCTGTCTAAACAGAACACACACACACACACTACCCCCGCTACAACGCTAATTAGCAGACCCATAGAAGCCCAGGACCCTAGAAGTCAGACATGCAGGAAGCATTTCTGAGCACAGACACTGTCCACAACAGAGACCTAACACACTCAGACACAAACTTTAGACTGGAGAGAGGGGGAGGGAGGGAGGGAGGGAGGGAGGGAGGGAGGGAGGGAGGGAGGGAGGGAGGGAGGGAGGGAGGGAGGGAGGGAGGGAGGGAGGGAGGGAGGGAGGGAGGGAGGAGGAAGAGATGGCGTTAGGGGGGGGAGAGTGGGAAATGGGGAGGAGGGAGGGAAGGAAGGGAAGGGAGGGAGTGCTGGAGGAGAGAAGAGAGAGGGGGACCGAGGTGCAGTAGAAAGTAGAAAGGAGGACGAAGAGGGTACAAAGGGAGGGAAATAGAGCTGGAGAGAGGGGTGGAGGAGAGGGATGAAGGAGAGGGATGAAGGAGAGGGATGGAGGAGAGGCTACATAGAAAATAATCTCTCTTTGGCTACTGTGACGCTGTCTCTAGGCTGCTCCTGCACGCGTGCGTGTGTGTGTGTGTGTGTGTGTGTGTGTACCACCAAGCAGCAGTTAAACAGAGGTTACTTTATATAAAGACTGCATCCTGGCCGTGCTCTGAGGTCTGTATAATCACACACACACACACACACCCAGAGAGAGCTCTGAGGTCTCAGTAATCACACACAGTCTTTCTCTCGAGTCCAGCTCCTCTCCTCTCCAAAACATCATGACTACACCCCACTACGCTCGCAATAAACTCAATGACCTCCTCTGGCACGCGTGTGTGCGCGTCACAATATGTCTTTCACACTTTTTCTAGAGCCTTCCTCACTCAGCAGTCAGATGTGCAGGAGAGCACACACCCTCACGGCACTCAAACATCAAACACATGAGATTACAACAACAACATGAAGGCCAGCGCACGCAACGGACAAGCACAAACATGCACACATACATCGCACACCCCGCCCAACACACACCTACACACACCTACACACACATACATTGAGTGATGAGCAAGTGCAGAATTTCTCTACTTAAGAGACGACTTCATATTTAAGTTTAATAAATGGCGGAAGTTGGAAGTCACACACACACACACACACACACACACACACACACCACACACACAGGCACACAACAGGCACACACACAGACTGCTGACATGTCTAGGTTTATGTCTGTGTGTGTGTGTGTGTGTGTGTGTGAGTGTGTCTCTCTCCCAGCCTCCAGCCATTCTCCCGTATTTACAGTCAAATTGAATTACACGGAGGGGAGAGGAGAGAAGGAGGTGGGATAACTAGCTACAATAACACTGACTGGGCTAAGACACCAGTGAATGACAGGCCTTATCACTGAGAGAGAAGACAAGAGACGGAGAGACAGACAGAGAGAGAGACGGAGAGAGAGACGGAGAGAGAGACGGAGAGGGGGGTGCGGGGGGATAGACAGACAAACAAAGAAGCCTTTTCAGGGTGCTGTTGTGATGTAATCAAAGTGAGACCCATATAGTTGAGCAGCAGGAATCCCCCCCCCCTTCCCCGCTCCTACCAAAAGTCAAAGGTCTTGTGACCCTTGCTGGACTGATTAACACCTGTAACCCACAGACATGCCTGTATTTAAACACTATACTCTGTATGTGTATACTGTATCCTGTATTTAAATATTATACTGTGTATGTGTCCTGTATTTATATTTCACATTCTGTAAGTGTATCCTGTATGTGTGTACAGTATCCTACTTGGTGGATGTCAGTTATTCTGTTCTCAGATCAATACAACAGAAGAAGCACATGATGTTTTGAAGTTCTTTCTCAAGGCACCCAACTGATGAGGTCATCAGAGGGGTTATGATGTCATAAGGCGGGGACCTACCCTGGATGCACTGCAGAGAGCCATCCTCGGCGCGGATGGTGAAGGTCTCCCCCGGGTTCACCTGCACCAGGATCACCTGCCGAGCACAGAGCACACGCACTCATCAGACACGGCACAGTGCACCCAGAGAATTCGGAGGACAGATCAGACACGATCCAGCGAGCACAGAGAGGACAGGTGGAGCGATCAGACATGACCCAGCGAGCACAGAGAGGACAGGCGGAGAGATCAGACATGACCCAGCGAGCACAGAGGACAGCGGAGAGATCGACATGACCCAGCGAGCGCTGAGCACACGGAAGAGATAGTACACAGCCTCCCCTCAGCCTCAGAAGGTAAACAGGCAGACAAACAGATCCCAGAGAGGGGAGCAGCAACAGACATAGCTAGGGGAGCCCGAGAGCCCTTGAAACATTCTCTGAAATCATCAAGACAAAAGGTCTCTTCACCGCTGGGTCCACTGAGTCACACACACACACAGACCCCCCACACACACACAGACCCCCACACACACACAACCCCCACACACACACAGACCCACCGACAGAATTCACTTCAAAACTGAGACACAGCTTCTCTGACAGTATTACTCCCTGTTACAGCTGTCTGTGTGTGTGTGTGTGTGTGTGTGTGTGTGTGTGTGTGTGTGTGTGTGTGGTGTGTGTGTGTGTGTGTGTGTGTGTGTGTGTGTGTGTGTGTGTGTGTGTGTCTGTGTGTGTTTGTGTGTGCGTGCGCTAAGAAATAGTACGTTACCGTCATATTATCCGTGTATAGGTTGTTGAGAGTGTATACGTGGCTGTAGATGTGAAACAGCTGACCGTCCATCGTTCTAACACACACACACACACACTCTATCCTCTACAGGTGGTCCATGTCAACGGGTTTAGATCCCATGCTCCTCCTCTGTTCTCGACGAGCTGTCCCATCGCAACGACAACCTGCTCTGACCATCTCACACACGCTTACACACACACACACACACACACACCACGCTTCCTGCTCTGTCTGCCGCGACTGCTGTTGCTATGGGAACCACAGCATACTAAAGGGTGACCCACGTTTCCTGAGGAGAGAAACCCCTTCCGTCGTCTGGGAGTGTGTCTGTGTCACTGGGTGTCGTGTGTGTGTTTGTTCACGTCTAGGATTATGCATGTAGACGTGTGTGCATGTGTACATCTGTTTATCCTCGTCAAATTTATCGTTAGAATGAACTATCTCTCTTCACACCCGCACTCTGTTTGTCGGAAGCACAATAAAGCACCAATACAGACACACAAAACGTGTGGGAGTGAGTAGATTACCAAAGGTTTGGTCTGAGCCATTAGGAAGGAGGAACCATTTTACTGTTTGCTTTTTTGAATGGAGGAATATGCGAAGGAGACATTCTAAATATCACGAGTCGATACTAGTTCAGACAATATCACAAATAATATGGAATGTGTATGTTCCTTTGTGTGTGTGTGTGTGTGAGAGAGAGTTTCTGTGATTGTGTGTAAAGGTGTTTTGATTTTCTGTGCATGTGTGCGTGCGTATGATTTTCTGTGCATGTGTGTGTGTGTGCGCGTGCGTGCATACCTGCTGCGATGCGTCCCCGTTAACCGATGTGTGTGTGTGTGTGTGTGTGGTGTGTGTGTGTGTGTGTGTGTGTGCGCGTGCGTGCGTTACCTGCTGCGATGCGTCCCCGTTAACCATGTGCATGCCGAGAGGAACCTCCCCGTTCAGGAGGGGGGGAGCCAAGTCCAGGGGAATCTGGTCTGTCATCATCATTGTGACGTACATTCATGGAGAAATTCACTGAACTGCCTACCTGGGAAAGGGACAATGGAGAGAGAGAGAGAAAAAACAACGTTTCGACCATCAGGTTGGAAAATCAGAAGGCCAGCAACATCCTATCAGAGCGCTTCATTCCGCCTGCACTCCACATGAGCGAACCAACCTGGTCTGAACTGACAAAAGACAGAAGAAAGAAAGACAGAGAGAGAGAGAGAGAGAGAGAAAGGGACACACCACACACACACACACATATATGCTCCAATGTCGAGAGGGAGAGAGGGAGAGAGGGAGAGAGGGAGAGAGGGAGAGAGGGAGAGAGTGAGAGAGGGACGAGAGAACTGAAAGAGAGGGAGATGAAAGATCCAGTTAGATGTTATAAGGCAATAAACTGAGAGGGGACAGACATAAATACTGAACAAAACCTTCTCAGGCGTCTGTACAACTCTCTCTCTCTCACACCAGACAGACACACACACAATACTGATCTAATCACAATTACATACACTATCCTGGAGTTCACACAAACACACACACAACTCTTTATTCCAAAAACACTCGATTACACTTATGGGGAACACAGACCCATACTTCAGGTTGCCAAGTCAAGAGGCGCCTGTGAACACATTGATACACACGCACCAACGTACACACAGGCCCAGCCAGAGGTGATACACACACACCAACGTACACACAGGCCCAGCCAGAGGTGATACACACGCACCAACGTACACACAGGCCCAGCCAGAGGTGATACACACGCACCAACGTACACACAGGCCCAGCCAGAGGTGATACACACGCACCAACGTACACACAGGCCCAGTCAGAGGTGATACACACGCACCAACGTACACACAGGCCCAGCCAGAGGTGATACACACGCACCAACGTACACACAGGCCCAGCCAGAGGTGATACACACACACCAACGTACACACAGGCCCAGCCAGAGGTGATACACACGCACCAACGTACACACACACCAACGTACACACAGGCCCAGCCAGATGTGGGTCCAGGTGACACAGGTTCTCTATCTGAGTGTTGCTGAGTGGCATCACTGCTAAAGAGCTGATAGCCAGGAGAAATGCTACCAATAGGACACAAACACACTCTCGCTCTGTCACACACACACGCACTCTCATACCCACACACGCTCTCATTTTCTCTCATCTTTCAGCTGGACTTCCCTTCCAGCTCCTTGTCTGTCCAGCACATCCGACCCCCCCCCCTCCCTCTCTCTCCCTCAGTCTCTCTTCCTCTCCTTCTCACTCTCCCTCTCCTCTTCTCCCTGTCCCTAACTGTGTGTGTGTCTGTCACCAGATAGGCAGGCTGGCAGACGAACATGTCATAAACATGGCTGACACAAGGAAGCATGTTGATTAGTGCTGAGTGTGGTGGCCAGTAAGAACACATCTGTGCTGGGACTGGTTCTGGACCAAACTGGGCACACACATACATACACACATATACACACACACATATACACACACACACACATACATACACACACGCACATACACACACATACATACACACACATACACACACATACACCTACATACACACACATACATACATACACTCACATACACACACATACACCTACATACACATACACACACTCACATACACTCACACACACACATACACACACTCACATTCACACTCACATATACACACACATACACCACACTCACATACACACACATACACACATACACACACTCACAAACTCTGAACACACATCATTACAGTAGGTGTATGGAAAGAAATGTCCAGTCTTAGTAGCTTTGAGTTTTCACAATCACACACACACACACACACACACAAATGCACTGAAGTCATCACTCCCCCTAGTAAAAAGGGAGAATTGAAGGTGCTGATTTTCAGACACAGTTTGGAGCTTCCGGAATGTATATGAAAAAATGATCATCTCTGTGTGTGTGTGTGTGTGTGGTCTAGCATCTATAAAAAATATCTATAGAAATATATAAAAGCAGAGGCAAGAGGAACAATTCTGAATCCAAACATTATAAACATTATTTATTCAGCCCCCCCCCCACCATCACACACACACATACAGTACATACCGAATCTCTTTCCCCCACGCACACATACAGTAATACAGAATCTCTCTCTCACACACACACAAAAAAACAAAACATTCACAACTGACTCCATCCTGACATGTGCTGACTCAGCACTCCGATTCCCATCCAGCGACCAGACTGGCTGTCCCACTTCCACGTCACTTGAACGCACAGACTTCTGCATTCCTTCCACAGACCACGCACACACCACGCGCTATGACACAGCACGCATGAAAGAACAACACAGAAACCACAACAACACGGGTGGACACGAGTGTCGTTCTCTCTCCTTCATCAGTCGGTATGTGTGGTGTGTGTGTGTGTGTGTGTGTGTGTGGTGTGTGTGTGTGTGGTGTGTGTGTGGTGTGTGTAAACAATGATTCTATCTTGCATGTGTAGCTGTCCTGCTCTGTGAAGGTCATAAGCACTCAGCCACACTGAGGACTTTAAACAACAATCCTCAAAAGAGAAACGAGAGCTGTGAGAGGATGAATGACGTGTGTTAGCTCCTCCCAACACACACACACTGGAACACCACACACTGGAACACACACACTGGAACACACCAGGAGAAAAAGCTCCCTCTGATTAGACACAACATCACACAGCACCGTTTATAAACACACACACACACACGCACACACGTACAGAAATAAACACAGAGAAGAGCCACGTCTACATAAATCTGCAGCGTGTCAGCACATAGCCTAGAAACAGAACTACAAACCTGGCTAGCGGAAAGACTACAAAGATGGCAGACAGCTGTGCTCTTAATGGTACCTTGGACAGGTTAGGTTTGAGTCTCCAGGACTGAGGACGAGCAGAATACAGCAGTATGATCACTGTTATTGAGCAAACAGTGGATGAATACAAAAATGTGCTCTCACACACGCGCACAGACAAAGGCAGGTGCTTGCGCGCACGTGCACACACACACACACACACACACACAAACACACACACACACACACACACACACACACACAGGTATCCTCTTTCTTCTCCCGGGTGTGTTAACCAGCGAGGAATGCTCTCAGGTGGCAGTGTTGAGAATGAGTTCTCCCTCTCTTCCTCTCCCTCACTCTCTCTTCCTATATCCAAATCTAGAACGTTTGGATCCATCCATTGGACCGCAATGTTTCCTCCAGCCAATGACTAGCACTGACATTGATTAAGAGCACACATACACACAAGCGCACACGTACACACAGACACACACAACTGGGAGGGGAGTTCCAAAGATAAAGGGAAGCAGTCTCCCACACCACTCCCACTCAACTGTGCTCTCTTCACACAAGGTATTCAGTCCATGAGAGACCAGCTTGCTCCCTCTCTCCTTCCTTCTCTCCCTCCCTCCCTCCCTCTCCCGCACACACACACACACACACACCCACAGGAGTACCTTTGTGAGAAAGCAGAGAGGTGGGCTGGAAGAGGGGGAGATGGAAGGAGGGGGAGGGGAGCGAGAGAGCAGATTGGAGAAGGAGAGGGAGAGGAATGTTGGGCTTGTGCTAACTTTGAGAGGAGTGTGAACACACAGACACACACACATTCAGGGAGACAGAAAGGGGCTTTATATGAGACGGAACTCTCCCTGGATTCCCACGTCTGCTAACGTTCTGCACATGTGCAGGAAGTGTGTGCAAGAGTATATCGCTATGTCTGTGCAGAGCGCGTGTGTGTGTGGTGTGTGTGTGTGTGTGTGTGTGAGGGCAGTTGTAGTTGTCTTGCCCTGTAATTGCAGTAATGATATGTCATCCACACAGAGGAACTCAGAACGGGAGGGGTGGAATGCAGACACACACCGCACACTTTAATACACACGTCCACACACACACCCACACACACACCACACACACACACACCACACACACACACCACACACACACACACAACACACACACCATGTAAGAACAAGCTTCTCCCTGCTGTAGGAGATGAAGGCCTGGGGGGGCATACATTCTACTGCTGGGAGAAAGGGATTCACACCTGACCTGGGAAACATGAGAAGGATCCGTCTTTATCACACACACAGAAAGAGAGACAAGACACTGGGAGGAATGGAGGGCTTGGTGTGCAGGGTGAGGGAGGCTTGGTGTGGGAGGTGTGCAGGGTGAGGGCTTGGTGTGCAGGGTGGGGGGAGCTGGTGTGCAGGGTGGGGGTGTGGTGAGGTGCTGAGTTGGGTGTGGGGGTAGAGTGAGGGATTGGGGAGCTTTGTGTGCAGGGTGGGGGGAGGGGACCTTGGTGGTCAGGGTGGGGTGGGGCTGGGGTGCGGTGGGTGCAGGGTGGGGGGGGAGGGCTGGGCTGGTGTGCAGCTTGGGTGTAAGGGTGATGGGCAGGGTGGTGAGGGTGCTTGGTGTGCAGGGTGGGGGTGGAGGCTTGGTGTGCAGGTGCTGGTGTGCAGGGTGTGCAGGGTGCTTGGTGTGCAGGGTGCTTGGTTGCAGGTGGGGGGTGGGGGCTTGGTGGTGGGAGGAGCTTGTGGTGCGTGGGAGGGTAGAGGGGCTGGTGTGAGGTGCTTGGTGTGTGCAGGTGTAAGGGCTGGGTGTGCAGGGTGAGAGGCTTGGTGTGCAGGGTGGGGGGGGAGGCTTGGTGTGCAGGGTGCTTGTGTGCAGTGGGGTGGGGTAGAGGCTTGGTGTGCATGTGAGGTGGAGGGCTTGGTGTGGCAGGGTGTGCTTGGTGTGCAGGTGGGGCGCGGGTGTAGAGGGGACTTGGTGTGCAGGTGAGGGTGGGGGCTTGGTGTGCAGGTGGGGTGCTTGGTGTGCAGGGTGGTTAGGGTTGGAGGGGTTTGGTCAGGTATATGAGAAGAGCTCACAGTGCCAGTATGGACACATGAGTCCCGCAGAATAGAGACTTGTTGAGCTGTGCTCTCTGCTATTCACCCTTTACTCAGGCCCAGTCCTAGTCCCAAGCCCTATCCCTAGCCCACCCCTAGCCTCAGCCTCAGTCCTAGCCGACCCCTAGCCTCAGCCTCAGTCCTAGCCCACCCCTAGCCTCAGCCTCAGTCCTAGCCGACCCCTAGCCTCAGCCTCAGTCCTAGCCCAACCCTAGCTCAGCTCACTAGCCGACCCCTAGCTCCAGCCCCAGCCTCAGTCCTAGCCCACCCCTAGCCTCAGCCTCAGTCCTAGCCGACCCCTAGCCTCAGCCTCAGTCCTAGCCCACCCCTAGCCTCAGCCTCAGTCCTAGCCGACCCCTAGCTCCAGCCCAGCCTCCCTCCCATCTAGGATCCATATAGGTGAGTGGATGCATGGATGTAGGCGCAGACGAAGGGACATTGCGAGGCAGTGTTTTAAAACAACAGAAACTGAATACTTGGCTACCAAGGGCTGATAAGTTGAATTCATTTCCAATAATCTTTATTGGTATGAGCAGCATGCTGATATACAGTATTCCAACTTTCTTTGTTAGTGCTCTCTCTATCTCTCACACATCAGATTGAGTAGTTGAATACCAGACATTCTGTAAAAAGGGTTTCATTACAGTGGGGACTCCTGACAAGTCAGAACAAGCTCTGACCAATTGACAGGGGATAAACACTTCTCTCCTTCTCGAGTGTGGAGTCTCCCAGCTCAGCAAACACACAAATAAGAAGAAAAGAAAATTAATGAGAAGGGCGGAGAAACAAAAAGGAGGGGGGGGGTAGAACGTCGACGGGGAGGCGAGAGAGGAAACACAAGAGAGAGGCAAGCAAACGGAAGAGAAAACGGCGCAAATGAGAGGAGAAGAGAGAAAAGATGGAGAAGAAGAAAACAAACGAAGAACGGAAGAAGCGAAAAAGAGCAACAGAAGAGAAACACTGGAGCGAAAAGAAACAACGAGCAGGAGCAGTAGAACAAGACAGTGTCTTGTCAAAAGACCGAAAAAGAGAAAAGAATTAGAAGAAGAGTCAGTCTGAAAGAGGAAAGAAGAAGTAGATAATATAGGAAAAAGAGAAGACGATGAAACCCTGGCAGAGTTTAAGGAGCATAAAAAGGTAGACAGTGCACCGGGATGTCAAGAGAAAAAGAGGAATAAGAAGCAAACGCCATTGAGAAGAAAAAAAGAAGAAGAAGAAACCGTTTAAGAGGAAAGATAGTAAGAGAGAGAAGACGGGAAAAAAAGTAAGTAAGCCACAGCAAGAAAGCAGAGAAGGAAGAGAAACGAAAGAGAAGAAAGATGCAAGGAAGAGAAAAAGTCGAAAAGAAGTAAGGGAAGAAGAAAAAGAAGAAAAGGAAGAAGAGAAAAGAAGAGGAAAAGAAGTAAGAGAGAAGAGAAAAAAGAAGAGAAGAAGAAAAAAGAAGAAGCCAGATAAAAGAGAAACGAGAAATCTAAGTAGAAGAAGAGAAAAAGAGAGATAGAGAAAAGAGAAAAGAGGAAGAAGAAGAGAAAAGAAGAAGAGAAGAAGAAGAGAAAGAAGAAAGAGAAGAAGAAAAACAGAAGAAACCGAAGAAGAAAAAAAGAAGAGAAAAGAAGAAGAGAAGAAGAGAAAAAGAAGAAGAGAAGAAGATGTACAAAAGAAGCACGCAGAAAACGAAAATCAGAAGAGAAGAAGAGAAAGAAGAAAAGAAGAAGTAGAAAAGAAGACAAGAAGAAAAGGAGAAAAGAAGAGAAAAAAGAAGAAGAAGAAGACGCAAAAAAGAAGAAGAGAAGAGAAAAAAGCGAGAAAAGACAGAAGGCGAGGAAGAAACCAAAGAAGGGAAGAAACGGAGAAAGAGACAGCGAAGCGCAAGAAGAGAAGGAAAGAGAAAGAAGAAGAGAAGAATACGAAAAATAGAAGGGAAATTAGAAGAAAAAGAAGAAGAAATAAGGAAGTAGCTAAAAGCAAGAAGAGCAGAAGCGAATAAGAAGAAGAGAGAAAAAACAGGACAGAAGAGCAAGAAGAACAAAGCCGAGCAAAGAAGAAGCGAAAGAAGAGAAAGACAGCACCCCCAAGCAGACGCAAAAAAAGTAAGAGAAAAGCAAGAAGAGAAGGCAGACGCGAACCAAAGCGAAAGGAAAGCAAGAAAAAAGAAGAAGAGCAGCAGAAAAAGAGAGAAAAGAAAGAAGCGAACAGTAGAACGACGCCCCGCAGAAGCGAACCGAGCAGCGAAGCAACGCACAAAGAACGTGACAACGCAGAAGGAAAAACGCCGCGAACCGAATAAGAGCAGGAATGAGAAACTACTTCCCATGCATCCTCACACCTCATCCTCTCACCCTCTCACCTCCTTCTCTCACCCTCCAACATTGTCTCCAAGATAGAAGACCACAAGCGAGGACACAGCACACAACCACAGTGTGTAAGTCTCCATGTACAAAAATAGGAGCTCATTCTTTAACCTAAGCATTGCATTTCTAAGAACTTGAAACTTGAAAAAATGTTCATGTTCAGGAAAAAATCCCCTGTCAGCCTATTTACCATCCACTTCCTGGAAAAACTCCTGACAGGCTCTCATTCCTCCTTCCTCACATTAGTTGAAACAGGCCATAGGTTGCCGATTGGCTGCTGGGAAGGCAAAGGGCGGGACAACAAAAAGTAGAGCACAAAGGCTTTGCGGCCCATTCCCAGGGTCAGACTACAGTTACATAACACCCTGCACACGACACACACACACTAACTCGGACTACTCTTTCAACACACAGCACAGCACAAAAAAGGGTGACAGGTTAGAAGAGAATGGAGGACAGTAGAGGGAGTGAAGACAAAAAGAGAGTGAGAGAACAAGAAGAGAAAGAATGAAGGAGAGAAAGAAAGGGAATGGTGCCCGGGCATCAGTTTCCCTCAATGACTGGACAACCAAGAGAAGAAAACATCTCTATCAGCTAGATGACTATCTGTAGGAGAAGTGTTTCAGTGTAGCAACTCACTGTTCATTAATACAAAAAAAGATGTTTTGCTTTTTGTCTTGGTCTCCGGTCTCCAGTTCCTTCTGGTCTCTCACTGTATCTCTTTCTCTCCTTCTTTCCCCTTACTCTCTTTCTGTCCCTCACTTGCCCTTCCTCTCTCTCAGCTCCCCCCCTCTCTCTCCCTTCCCTTCCCTCCTCTCTCTCTCTCTCTCTCTATCCCCCCTCTATCTCTCTCCCTCTCCTGTCACTCTCACTGCTTCCTCCCTCCCTGCCTTCTCTCTCTCTCTCTCTCTCCTCTCCCTCCCTCCCTCCTCCTCTCTCTCTCTCTCTCCTCTCTCTCCTCCTAGAGTCTGCAGGGCCAGAGAGGGGGCCATGTGAGTTCAGAAATGTGTGGAATTCTAATTGTGTTATCCCTCCAGAGTAAACATTAGTACTGCTCTCATACTACAGACTGGGTGCGGGGCAAGGAGGGGAGGTGGGAAGGGGGGACATGGTCTGCACAGAGAAGATGATTAAAGAGAATAAAACGACGTTAGGTGCAGGACAGGAACTTCTATTTTTAACCGTAACCTCAGAAACACAGTTAGCCTAGCAACGATGACAAGGAGCCTAGCGTTAGCTGCTAGCAGTATATTAGCATTCCTAGCTGCAACACATATGTTTCTGTCAGTAAGCCCTCCCTCCAACAGCTGTATGGCTGTGGGCTGGCCATGTGTGTGTGTGTGAGTGTGTGTGTGAGTGTGTGGCTAGGCAGGGGGCCAGCAAGCAGTAAACCCACAGTAGAGGCCCCGACAGCCCAGCCACTGCCACGTAGCCACTAACAGCAGAGGAGAGGAGAGGAGGAGAAGAAGAGGAGAATGGAATGTGCAGCTACAGCATCTCTCTTGCATCAGAACAGGACAGAGAACACACACTCTGATAACAAACACACACATTAACCATCTGACGACAAAAACATATACACACGCCCACATTCGAAGTCAACACTCTGACAACACACACTTCAGCACAACATGATAACACACACTCCGACCCAACAGTACCTGACAGAGAAGGTGTGTGCGCACACACAGAGGTATACACACACTCCGACCCAACAGTACCTGACAGAGAAGGTGTGTGCGCAAATACAGAGGTATACACACACTCATGACCCAACAGTACCTGACAGAGAAGGTGTGTGCACACACACAGAGGTATACACACACACTCATGAGCACACAATAAAAGGATGACAAACGCCATGAGAATATCCATTATCGAAATATCTGCAGACACATATAAACAAGTAGAGCCCTAAACCTTAAACGTAGCCACTAATCACAAACACACACACACATCCATGCATGCATGGCCATGGTTGCTGCAATACTAACTTACTCATTTAAATGGAGAAGCCAGATATGATGCTGTTTGTCTGTGTGTGTGTGTCTGTGTGTGTGTGTGTCTGTGTGTGTGTGTGTCTGTGTGTGTGTGTGTGTGTGTGTGTGTGTAGGGGGTTAAAATATGGTCGAAATAACCAAAATGAATTCCCCTATGGTTTAAAGGAAGATGGGAAACTGAAGTGTATTAGCATGAACCAAATAATGCCAATACAAATATAAATGATAGTTCTTTGACTCTATGGGTTAAATCAGAGCAAGAATGGTCAAAGTACGGTCAAATAGAATACGCATTTAATAACATTGCAAATGAATGAAATCAATTACAAGGCAAACATGTTACAAATGAAGGCTTTAAATCTTACCTACTCTACCGTGATCATTGTAAATCAGAGAGAAAGCAAAATTGAGCAGAGTAGGACAGACAAGGCAGAACTGAGAAGAAGGTCTCAGGAGATCAAGAATCCAAAGAACAATGCATTACAATTCCCTTTATACACAAGAACAACCAATCAGACCAGATCTTGAATGGGGTGTGAGGGCCATCAAGTTGAGACCGTCCAGAAACTCCAGACTTTAGCATATGAGAGGTGGGGGCAGGTTTGACACCCAGCCTTACATGTGTGTGTGTGTGTGTGTGTGTCTGTGTGTGTCTGTGTGTGTCTGTGTGTGTCAGACAGAGAGGGAGGAAGTGGTCGCTCTCCCACAGGCACATGAATATGACTCACTCATCCACTCCCAGAGCAGCGCTTCCACATTTTTCTTCTCTCTTTTTCCTTTTTCTCCCCTCCTCCCACTATCCCTCCTTCTCTCCTTCCTTCGCCTCCTCCTCCCCCTTAGCACATCCGTCTCCCTTCTAGCTCCGGAGGCTGGTCCTGAGCACTCTGCACCCCACAGAGATGCACAGAGCCTGGGCAGAGCTCCCGCCAAACCTCCCCTAAAACCCTGGATCTCAGGAGCTCAGCGCGGCCACACACACAGACCCACTAGTCTGGGGAGAGACGACCAGGCAGGCAGGTGGGGAAGTAGGCACAAACACACGTACACACACGCTAAGCAGTTATTCCAATCTGACCTACTCTTTAGTACACAAAGCGACAGAAGCTCTGGCAGACTTCTGGGAGTTGTAGTCCCAGGTTGCAGCCTCACAGGAAGTCAACACGGGTATAGTTAGGATCAGCCTCATATAGCTGGACCACTCCTTCTGGCCTTACCCCCGCCTCCCCCCATCCTCACCCTCTCATTTGCCTTCATCAACCACCCAAACACACACACACGCCCATACCTCACCTTCCTCCCCCCATTCATTATCCATTCCACCACCTTCCTCCTAACACCACTGTTTAACCCTTAGTCCTCCACACCCACCCTCCATCCCCTAGTCCTACCCCAAGGCCTTCCCCAGCCCTCCCCCACCCGTACTTCCAAAACAACCCCTCCAGCCATCAAAAGCCAGCCGCCCTTTCAGACCAGGCGGGCAGGGGGGAGGGAGCTCATTCACGCAAAATTGTCCCACATGGCTGAGCGTGCTTAGTTTAAACAAACACAGCCACATCCTCTTCACTGCGTGCACACACACACACACACACACACAATGCAACACAGTATATAGTATGCATATAACAATGCTTGTGTTTTGAATTCACACACACACACACCAATAAACCCAGCCTCATATTCACCCAGCCAGCAGCTGCACCCTGCGTGCACAACACACCATCTGGACCTGCAGATCAACACAGCACACCTGAACCCTGCCTCACTCCACACCTGAACCCTGCCTCACTCCACACCTGAACCCTGCCTCAGTCCACACCTGAACCCTGCCTCACTCCACACCTGAACCCTGCCTCAGTCCACACCTAAACCCTGCCTCAGTCCACACCTGAACCCTGCCTCAGTCCACACCTGAACCCTGCCTCAGTCCACACCTGAACCCTGCCTCAGTCCACACCTGAACCCTGCCTCACTCCACACCTGAACCCTGCCTCAGTCCACACCTGAACCCTGCCTCAGTCCACACCTGAACCCTGCCTCACTCCACACCTGAACCCTGCCTCACTCCACACCTGAACCCTGCCTCAGTCCACACCTGAACCCTGCCTCACTCCACACCTGAACCCTGCCTCAGTCCACACCTGAACCCTGCCTCAGTCCACACCTGAACCCTGCCTCAGTCCACACCTGAACCCTGCCTCAGTCCACACCTGAACCCTGCCTCAGTCCACACCTGAACCCTGCCTCAGTCCACACCTGAACCCTGCCTCACTCCACACCTGAACCCTGCCTCACTCCACACCTGAACCCTGCCTCACTCCACACCTGAACCCTGCCTCAGTCCACACCTGAACCCTGCCTCACTCCACACCTGAACCCTGCCTCACTCCACACCTGAACCCTGCCTCACTCCACACCTGAACCCTGCCTCACTCCACACCTGAACCCTGCCTCAGTCCACACCCGAACCCTGCCTCACTCCACACCTGAACCCTGCCTCAGTCCACACCTGAACACCACTTCTGTGTTAAGAGCGCTGGCTACTGCCCTGTGTACATGTGTGTATGTGTGTGTGCATGCGGGCATGGCATGTGTATGTCTAGACTGTGTGTCTAGTGGCATTCACAGCAACACCAGAGGCCAACTCAGTACCCTCAAGGTCTTCAACCTCTGGGCCTGGAGGAGAGTGTGTGCACATGTGTGTGTGCACATGTGTGTGTGCACATGTGTGTGTGCACATGTGTGTGTGCACATGTGTGTGTGTGCACATGTGTGTGTGTGCACATGTGTGTGTGCTCGGGATAAGAGCGTCTGCTAAATGACTACATGTGAGAATTCCTTCTCTCAGGAACATATTCTGTGTGTGTCTCAGAAGATAGGCCCTAACAACGATGGCCCTATTCCTAGTCACTCCCCAGAGAGCACCAGGAGATCCTGGAGTGAGGTCTGGGAGGTCCTCCAGCTGAGCAGGTGGAACACGACGTCTGGACGGACCATTCCCATTCCAGGAAATGAAAAGGTGGAGATACACCCATCATTTCATTCACAACGTCCCGCTTGCTCGCTGTCTCTCTTGTTCTCTCTCTCTCTCTCGTTCTCTCTTCTCTCCTTCTCTCGTCTTCTCTTTCACCCACAGGGCACAGAGGCTTTCATGGTCAAGGAAACAGGTGACCTGAAAGACTTGTTGGTTAAAAAGTGCAATTGTGTTTGTGTTTCACACCAAAGTGAGACGACCGTCTGTGAGGGAATATTGCCTTTAGGACCTATCATCTCTCTCACACTACACCGATACACTGACACACACACAAACCAACACACACACACACACGTGCAAGTAAGGACACACCCACACACCACTGCTCACCCTTGGGTTGTCTCTGCCCATTCCCACGGTGTGTGTGTGTGTGTGTGCCTTTACCGGCCAGTGTAGGACAAAGGCAGGGCAGTGGTCTTAATCCGCAAGAATAATATGAGATTAGGACAAAAATCTGAAAGGAGAAGACACTTCATATACCAGGGAGTGGAATGTACACAACATACTCACACACATATGTAGACACACACAAGCACACACACACACATTAAGACACTGACAAGCACACAAGCACCCACACACTCACAAGCACACACACTCACTTAGACACTCACAAGCACACACACTCACTTAGACACTCACAAGCACACACACTCACTTAGACACTCACAAGCACACACACTCACTCACTACCCCCCCACAGCCTGAGGTCATAAGGTCACATTCCTCTTCCTCAATCGGCCTCAGGATTTCACACACTGCCAGTGTGTGTGTGTGTGTGTGTGTTTGTGTGTGTTCGCATGTTGGGGGATGTTTTAGAGATTTGTGGGGGGTCCTGCATGGAAAGGGGAAGAAGAGGACAGGGAGAGGAGAAATAACAGGTATGCAGCAGAGAACAGGAGGGTGTATTTGGTTGTTTTGTATCTTGGAGGTGGTGGAGAGGGAAGGGGGGCAGGGTCTATTTCACCAGGACTCAGGGCAAGGTAATCAAAAAATTATAATACAAATATACACTTCCTGGTCTAGTCAAAACCTTACTCCCTGTTCAAAACACACACACAGCCAAAATCCCCAAATACAGTGCTGACATTAAGCAACACACACCTCCACCACACACTGCCACACAGCACGTATCTCCTTCACAGACACACACACACACGCACTGGCATAAAACAGCCATTATTGGCTGAGCGGCGGAACTTTCCATGGGCATGCCAGCTTGCGACACCAACACGCTTAGCATGCTAATGCTGTCACGTAAACTGGGTGTGTATTGTCGGTTAACGGCACACATTCACTAGGTCACACACACTGGCCACTACACTTGTTGAAGCAATGGGGCGCAAGCAGGAGCCTGGGTTGGTAGACTGCAGCAGAGGCATGGGAGCTGGACCAACCAGGACACACACATACCCCCCACACACACACACACACACACACACACAGGGCCACAAACTCCATCTCACCACCGCCTGTTTTCAGGGGTGTTTCTGGTTCTCCTCCGCACCAGGGTGGAGTAGGAGGAGGAGAGAGGGAGCAGGGGACAGCAGAGAGGTGGAGGAGGTGGAGGAGGTGGCAGAGAAAGGGAGCAGGGGACAGCAGAGAGGTGGAGGGTGGAGGAGGAGGAGGAGAGAGGGAGCAGGGGACAGCAGAGAAAGGTGGAGGGTGGAGGAGGATGGCGGAGAGAAGGGAGCAGGGGACAGCAGAGAGGTGGAGGGTGGAGGAGGAGGAGGAGAGAGGGAGCAGGGGACAGCAGAGAAAGGTGGAGGAGGAGGAGGAGAGAGGGAGCAGGGGACAGCAGAGAGGTGGAGGAGGAGAGGAGGAGGAGAGAGGGAGCAGGGGACAGCAGAGAGGTGGAGGGTGGAGGAGGGTGGCGGAGAGAAGGGAGTAGGGGACAGCAGAGAGGAGGAAGAGGGGGAGAAAGGGAGCAGGGGACAGCAGAGAGGTGGAGGGGGGGGAGGAGGAGGGGTGTTTGTGGGTGTTGGGTGAGAGGTGGAGGGTGGAGGAGGAGGGCGTTGGGGGTGTCGGGTGAGAGGTGGAGGGTGGAGGAGGAGGGTGTTTGGGGGTGTTGGGTGAGAGGTGGAGGGTGGAGGAGGAGGGCGTTTGGGGGTGTCGGTGAGAGGTGGAGGGTGGAGAGGTGGAGAGGAGGAGGGTGTTTGGGGGTGTCGGTGAGAGGCAAAGTTGAAAGGCTCCTTTTATCTTCTTCTGAATCAACTGTCAACAATGCGGAGGAACGACCAGGAGGAGGGAAGGAGAGGGGGAGCGGGGTCGGAGGAGGGAGGGAGGGAGGAAAAGAAGGAAGGCGAAGAGAAAGAGGGGCGGAGGGTAAACATCACAGCTCTGTGCCAAGCAAACATGAGATGCTGGGATACTCCAACAAAGAGACACCCTTCATAGCAGGCAGGCAGGGAGGCAGAGGCGAGGGAGGCAGGGAGGGAGGGAGGGGAGGGAGGGAGGGAGGGAGGGCAGGGAGGGAGGGAGGGAGGGAGGGAGGGAGGGAGGGATGGGAGGGAGGGAGGGAGGGAGGGGAGGGAGGGAGCGGAGGGAGGAGGGAGGGAGGGAGGAGGGAGGGAGGGAGGGAGGGAGGAGGGAGGGATGGGGGATGGGAGGGAGGGAGGGAGGGAGGGAGGGAGGGAGGGAGGGAGGGGAGGGGGGAGGGAGGGAGGGAGGGAGGGAAAAGGACAGAAAGAAAGACACATGGATAGACTGGACCAGAGGGCAGAATTCAGCATACTCAGCACATAGATAATCATTCAGACATTTAGTAGACATTCAGCACAGAGCACACAGATGTATATACTGCCTATCTACATACAGCAAACACAACTTGGTATACACTTTTGTATACGTAACACAACTACACACAATATTGACTGGTACTGTATATCTGCATACAGTACACTCTACTGTACTGTACACTGAGCACACTCTAATATACTGGAGGAGGACAGAAGCAGGAGGAGGGAGACCAGGAGGAGGGAGGAGGGAGACCAGGAGGGAGGAGGGAGACCAGTAGGAGGGAGACCAGGAGGAGGAGGAGGGGAGACCAGTAGGAGGAGCAGGAGGGAGACCAGGGAGGAGGGAGGAGGGAGACCAGTGAGGGAGGAGGGAGACCAGAAGGAAGGAGACCAGTAGGAGGGGAGACCAGGAGGGGGAGGAGGGAGACCAGGAGGAGGGAGGAGGAGTCCAGGAGGAGAGAGACCAGGAGAGGGAGACCAGGAGGAGGGGAGGAGGGAGAAGGGAGACCAGGAGGAGAGGAGGAGGGAGACCAGGAGGAGGGAGGAGGGAGCCAGGAGGAGGGAGACCAGGAGGAGGAGGAGGGAGACCAGGAGGAGGAGACCAGGAGGAGGGAGACCAGGAGGAGGGAGACCAGGAGGAGGGAGACAGGAGGGAGACCAGGAGGAAGAAGACCAGGAGGGAGACCAGGAGGAGGGAGACCATGAATAGGGTGGAAGGAATCTCAACATGTCCTGCATTCCAGGTGCAGACCCGGTAACCCCACAAACAGTGAAAAGCTTCCCAGACCGTGACCAATCAGAGGTCTCCGCTTAGAGGAAGCAGGAAACTGCCAGCTCACTGCCCAGACCGCCCACCACTCCTACAGTGGCCCCGGAGGCCCAGTCCTCATAGGGAATGAAAAAAGCAAAAGGGAAATAACAAAAGCACCACAGAGAACCTGGGACGATGACAACAGATTCACAAACACTGCCCGTTCCACACACATCCTGAGCACAACACACACACATTACAAACACACACACAGCTGGTCAAGACATTGCATGAACCTCAGCTATACATAGTGTTAAGGTAACCTGAATTGGGACATCCTTCAGTGCTTCTACGATGTCGAGAAGAGCTGCTGTCTATCTCCCTCCCTCCAACTCCCTTTCTCCAGACATAACACACAGGTGCATATGCACACAAACACGTGTGCACACAACACGTGTACACAAACACGTGTGCACACAAACACGTGCACACAAACACGTGTGCACACAAACACTTCCCACTTTCCAGTGCTGTATTGTCCTCCTGCTGAAACCCAAGACAGTTCCAACTTCAGTTTCTAACACACAGACACTTCTCAGTAACACTACCCCAGCGATAACATGTTCTAGATTATTCTCAAGTCAGACATGAAGTACACACACACACACACACACACACAGTACATGATGGCAACAAATGTGTCCCTTTGTTGACCTCTTACTCAAATATTGAAACAGTAACACCTGTGTGAGTGTACTTTATAGAATCTAAAGCAGTGTGAACACACACAGTGTACAGGTACAGCAATATCACTCAGCTGCCTATCCCAGCAGCAGCAGGCCTGGTGTGGCTGTTGGGTGATATCACTGATCCTGGATCCGTTTACAGATGACACCACTCACCTGGCCAGCCTTAACATCTGACCTTAGACCTGCCACTCTGGTCTGACACTCCCAGGACACATATATGAAAGGCTTTCAAATCAGTGTGTGTGTGTGTGTGTGTGATTGTGACACAATCTCTGATACTCCTCGACAATTGCAGTTGTTTCACATAACATGCTTGCTAGTGTGTATTGTGCTGCATGGATGTTGTCGACGTGGCGTCATTGTGTTGCCGTCATGTCTTTGTCGCATTGCGTTATTGTGTTGACTTTGTGTTGTTGTCGTGCTGTGTTGTGTTGCCGCTGAGTTCTGGTCATGTTGTTGTGTTGTGTGGCCGCTGAGTTCTGGTCATGTTGTTGTGTTGTAGTGTTGTAGTGTTGTAGTGTTGTTGTGTTGTAGTGTTGTTGTGTCGTCCTGACTGTCTGACTTTGTTCCAGGTTGTGTTTCTTTCTTCTTCTTGTGATAGGCTGGTTGCAGGTGTGGGCTTCCACCTGGCTCTGCTCTGGGTGTGCAGCCGCTATTGCTATCTTTGTTTTGGACTTCCATCCAAGATTTTTGTTTCTTGCCAGGCCATTCATGTAATGAAGAATATGTTCTTAATTGACCTGCCTGGTCATAAAGGTTGAATCAAATATGAAATGTGTGTGTGTCTCTGCAGATGGTTACAGATGTTACAATGGAATGTCACAGTTTCCGAGAGAAGTAGCAGATGAATTGGACACCACCGAACAGGTATGCCCGTCAAAGTTCTGCATTGGGTCTACTCTTTACAGAGCTCACTGTTCTGAGATCTGTCTGTATTTGGGGAAACAGACTTTATATTCCCCAAATGTTTCAATAAATGATACAGGAGACACACAGCACACCTCAACACAAAGTGTTGGGTATAGAGACCCCGAGACAGAAACGTCTTCAGATACCAGCGTTCAGAGAAAAGTGGGAGGGCACGTCAGCTTTCCAGCAAAGGAATGTCATCTGACGTCATCTATTTGGGATCGGATTTCTCACTCTTCAGTGTGTTGGTGTGTGTGTGTGTGTGTGTGTGTGTGTGTGTGTGTGTGTGTGTGTGTGTGTGTTTGTGCGCGCGTGTGTGTGTGTGTGTGGAGGCCCTCTCTTTATTTCTCCAATGTGGCCTCTGGGTCCTGAACCATGGCGACGGCAGCTAAACCGTCAGCATCTTGAGAGCATAGGGCTGATAACGGCGACATACGGCCTGCGGTAAGAATTCGATTCCAAAACCTTCTCACTGCATTGATACTGGACCCACAAAGTTCTAAAAGGAGCGCCGTGATTCCCTGACAACAGATACTTCTACTTTGAAAGGAAAACGTTAGATCGGCGTCAAATCCTAATCGATTTGTTGTTACCGTAACTGTTTTATTTCCACGTCAACACTAGAGAAAGCGAGAGAGAATGAGAGGTAGAGGGGGGCAGAGAGAGGGAGAGAGATCTGTCTCCTGCAGAAACAGACACGTAGTCGTTTCTGAGTTTGGTAAGAGAGAGAGAGAGAGAGAGAGAGAGATAGAGAGAGAGAGAGAGAGAGAGAGAGAGAGAGGAGAGAGAGAGAGAGAGAGAGAGGGAGAGGGATGCAGACAGACAGACTGGCTGGAATGCTAGGATATGCTGGAGTTAAGATTTATCCTGCTCTCGAGAGCCATATCTGCTTTTTGCATCCGTTAAAACTATACAATAAGTCTGAGAAAAGGTCCTAGCAGTCGAACACCATAACATTTATAATTGTGATCTCTTGCAATAAAAATCTAACGTTGATAATCCATCTTTCCTAACTCCTGTCAAATCGAAGCATCATCCGCTCCAAGTTTTTCCCCCTGACGTTATATCAGCAAATGGCTTAGTTTGAATAACTATAAATTATATAGATATTTCCAAAAAGCCCGTGGCATATTATGAATCCTGTTTTTTTTGTTTTGCCTTAACGGGAAAACGGAAAGCGTTTTCGTCTGTTGCGCACTCACTTCATCTGAAAGTCTTCGGAGACAAAAAACACATTCTTTCGCTAAGAAGAGAAATCGCCCACAAAGCAAAGTGAAAAGTACCAACCGACACTTTCAAACACGGCCACAATGAAACGTTGGCCCTATTAAACTTATCGACAGGGTTCAGCAGCCTATTGGGTGTATATTTAAACCCGACATAAAGAACTACCCAAAAGTTTCGATTCACCCCCCCTCGAGCAGTTTTCCTTTTTCCTCAACGCTGGCCAAAGAGCCCAGACTGCCGGCGTCAGCTCTCTGCCTCCAAACTCATACACTTATAAAACTTTTCAACAGCAACTTTAGTACGATCATCTATTCATATCATTCGTTTCGGTGTATTACAAAAGCAAAACAATGTTATAGAACTCACCTCGCTGCAATAAAATAATCTTCAAACAGACGTGGCTCTGCTTTTTTTCCAGGGTCGGGTTTTGGCGATCCGCTGTCTACTGGCGCGACGCAGCGCGTTCTATCGGAGATTCCGCCATGTCAATCAAAATGCGACGCACATGGGAAGTTAAAGCCCGCCCCTTTACAGTGGGCCTAAACAGCGCAGTGGCGTCTCTTGGTAAAAGGCGCCATACAGAAGTGCATTATGTAGGGATATTTAATCCAGAGTACATTTTTGTAATGACTCACGTGAATGTGTTACATTTGGGTTAGTTTCCTTTGTAATGTAAGGCGTTTTGGGTGCCAGGATGGTACATAGGCTAAATGTAGTCCATTTAGTCCATGTAAGCCTCTTCTTTTTTTACAAGCACTGGGTATCCACAATACAAGCCCTCGGAGATTTTACCATAATCCCAAAGATTTATGTCAGGTGAGGTGTAAGTGTGTCAATAATTAATGAACATGTCATAACACTTCACGTTCTAGTTTAAGACGGAGAGGAATTGTACCTCGCTGGTTGTTTGTGTGTATTTTGTGGAGCAGACGTGGTCAAAACAAGAACGAGAACAGACGATCAAAGTCCTGCAGCAGAAGCGACAACATCACTCTTCGCTAAACAGAAAATACCTACATTTCTCTTTACCCTCTTTCCCTTTCCAACATGATTATCTCTAAACTGTTTTTGAGGAGCTTATTAGTAATTGCTTCCCTCGGTTAGGGGGTTGTGAGTGTTTGAACCCTAGCTCATTCCTGCAGGACAGATGTAGGACCCTTGTATCAGGACCCAGAGATTGTGCTGATTGGTGGACAGGAACCTCTTATGTCACGGTGTCTTTGGTTTGTGTTGCGAAAGATTTGGGGAAAACACATTTGAATCATTTGTCCAGGTCAGGGATTGATACCCCAGAGCAAGTGGGTGGCAAACTCTGTGCCCTCAAGCTTGAATGCACACACCCGCATACCCACACATACACACACACACATGCACATGCACATACCCGCACATACACCCCCAAACACACACATACACATGCACACATTCCTATGCTGTGGAGGTCTTGGGAGTAGGCTGCTCCATAACGTTGGTCTTCTTCCTGTTGTAGTGACTTGGGGAAGTACCAACACTGGCAGTGGTGGAGGACAGCCAGGACAGCCAGGGCCCCTTCCACATCTGCTCCTGGGCGACCAGTCTCATGTGTCTGTTACTTGCGTCTTGCTTGCTACTTGTGTGTATGTTTGCGTATGCGTGTTTGGGAGGCAAAGTACAATGTACCATGTTCTGTAGACACTATTGATGTATGTGTGTGTGCATATGTTTGTGTGTGTGTGCCTGTCTGTGTGTCTGTGTGTGTGTCAAAGGCACTTCCTTTAGTGGATCTAAGGATGGAATTCTGCTCATCAGGAGTTCAAAGAAGTCAACCCTGAGCCTTGTGCCAGAGACGAGAACAGACATGCCTTCCTCTCTCCCCTCTGCCTGTCTCTCCCCCCTCTGCCTGTCTCTCCCCCCTCTGCCTGTCTCTCCCCCCTCTGCCTGTCTCTCCCCCCTCTGCCTGTCTCTCTCACCCTCTGCCTGTCTCTCTCCCCTCTGCCTTCCTCTCTCCCCTCTGCCTGTCTCTCCCCCCTCTGCCTGTCTCTCTCCCCTCTGCCTGTCTCTCCCCCTCTGCCTGTCTCTCCCCTGTAACGCAG
>CAEFZP010000786.1:0-33761 GCA_903064625.1 Mallotus villosus
TGTTAGTGTGGTGTTTCACTCAGAGGGCCAGGAGAGAGTGTCACTCAGAGGGCCAGGAGAGAGTGTGTCAGAGCCAGGAGAGATGTTGTTCGACCAGGGGCAGAGAGAGTGTGTTCAGAGGGCCAGAGAGAGTGTGTTTCAGAGGGCCAGGAGAGAGTGTGTTCAGAGGGCCAGGAGAGAGGTGTTTCACTCAAGGGCCAGGAGAGAGTGTGTTCACTCAGAGGGCCAGCGAGAGTGGTGTCACTCAGAGGGCCAGAGAGAGTGTGTTCTCTCCGAGGCCAGGAGAGAGTGTGTTCAGCACGGGCCAGCGAGATGAGTGTGTCTCTCAGAGGGCCAGGAGAGAGTGTGTTCACTCAGAGGGCCAGGAGAGAGTGTGTTCGGCTCAGAGCCAGGAGAGAGTGTGTTTCACTCAGCAGGGCCAGGAGAGAGTGTGTTCTCTCAGAGGGCCAGGAGAGAGTGTTCTCAGAGGGCAGAGAGAGTGTGTGCACTCAGAGGCCAGGAGACGAGTGTGTTCAATCAGAGGGCCAGGAGGGAAGAGAGTGTGTGTCTCTCAGTAGTGCCAGGAGAGAGTGTGTCACTCAGAGGGCCAGGACAGAGGGTGTTCACTCAGAAGGCCAGGAGAGAGAGAGTGTGTTCAGAAGGCCAGGACGAGAGTGTGTTCCTCAGAGGGCCAGGACGCGAGTGTGTTCACTCAGAGGGCCAGGACGGAGAGTGTGTTCACTCAGAAAGGACAGTGAGAGTGCTGTTCAGAGGGCCAGGATGTGAGTGTGTCACTGCAGAGGCCAGGAGAGAGAGGTGTTCACTCAGAAGGCACAGGACGCGACGAGAGAGAGTGTGTTCACACTCAGAGGCAGGAGAGAGTGTGTGTCTCACTCAGAGGGCCAGGAACGAGAGTGGGTTCACTCAGGGGCCAGGAGAGAGTGTGTGTCACTCAGAGGGCCAGCGAGAGAGTGCTGTTCACGTCAGAGGGCCAGCGGAGCGAGGGTAGTGTTCACTCAGAGGGCCAGTGAGAGAGTGTGTTCACTCAGAGGGCCAGGCGAGAGAGTGTGTGTCACTCAGAGGGCCAGCGAGGACGAGAGAGTGTGTTCATCTCAGAGGGCCAGGACGAGAGTGTGTTCACGCAGAAGCCAGGAGCAGAGTGTGTTTCACTCAGAGGGCCAGGAGAGAGTGTGTTCCTCAGAGGGCCAGGAGAGAGAGAGCTCATGCTAGCCATGACAGATGCTGGGTGGTCGTGTCGAGCGAAATACTGGAGAGCTGTGTGGTTTGCGTTTGGTAGTTTCTTCTGAATCAGCAGCGTGAAACGACGACATGGGACTGCCGTGCGGGCTGAACCGGACGCGACGCCACAACACACACGCATCTACACACACACACAAAGCACTCGCAGGCACACCCCACACACACACACACACACACACACGCCACTACAAGCACACACACACACACTCACACACAAGCTACGACACACACACACACACCGCACGACACTCACAGCACACACTACTCCCCACACTCACACACTCACACACACACACCCACACACTACTACACCTCGGCCGCGTTGTAGAGTGCTTCAGCTGCTTTAGGGGCCGTAGGAAAAACACCGTCTGGTTTGTGTTAACGTCATGCTAGCCGTCATGCTAGTACGCTAGCACACACACTCATGGAGGGCCCCATCGAAGGGCCATGTGTGCCACTGTGCCAGGCAGAAACACAACACGGCCTTTTACGCTGCAGTGTTTACCGAGGACGAGGGAACGAAGTGTCAGGTCCAGTCAGGGCCTCAGGAACTACATTGCAACACGACCGACTCGCTCGCCAAGTCGATGGCGCTAATAAAAATAAGTACGGGACAGCGAAGGTTGCTGTCGCTGGCGTCAATAGGGAGAGGAGTCATGTGAGGTTAGGAGACAAACAGATAGGAGGAGATGGTGTGTGTGTGTGTGTGTGTGTGTGTGTGAGTGTGCAGGGCCAGGGGGGTGACGAGGCCCAGCGTTTACCTCAGGAAAAGTGCAAACAATGAGGTCAGATATGGTGTGTGTGTGTGTGTGGGGGTGAGGTACTTTGTTTGGGTTTCTGGCTGGTTCAGTTGGGCCAGTGGGACCAGGCACATTTTGGCTTTCCTTACTTGCCTGTTTTCAGCAACATAGAAACCATTGAAGGAGGGAAGCAGAACACACACACACACACACACACACCACACAGCTGACTCACACACCACACACAACCACCCACACCACACACACACCACACACACACACACACACATTGGCAGCGTTCAATTTAGTACGCTCCAGCGCTTCTAATCTTCGTCGGTGTTTATGGTGTTTATTTGAGTCCAGATCCCCCTGTGAGCTCTCACACACACCATAAGCACTCCTGTTAATTAAGGAGAACACACTCCCCTCTCCCTGTCGAACACCCCCACACACACACACACACACCACACACACACCACAACACACACACACCACGCCTCCCTAACTGCTGATGTTAGCCTCTCTACTAAACTGCCAAGCACTGACCTAATATGCTCTGTCTCTCTCCTCTCTCTTTCTCTCTCGCTCATCACACCACAAAAACACACACACACTTTGTCTCACCACCTCTCGCCTCTCTCTGTGTGGTCCTCTCTCTTGTCTTCTCTCTCTCTGTTGCTCTCTCTCTCTGTGTTCCTTCTCTCTCTGTTTGCTCTCTCGCGCTCGCTCTCGGCTCTCTCTGCTCTCGCGCGCTCTCTCTGCTCTCTATCTGTCTCTCGCTCCATTCCTTTCTTTCTGCACGTCTTCTTTCTAAGCCCACCACAGTCACCATCTCAGCACCAACACACCGAGCTTGGTCACCATGGAGCTTTCGGTCACCATGGAGCTTGGTCACCATGGAGCCCGGTCACCATGGAGCCAGGGCAGGTTTGTCCTCCTCTTCTCCTGAGTCTGTGACTGATCTGTGGTCCTTCTCCCCAGGCCCCGCGGCCCCCCCCCGGGCTCCCCAGGAGAGAAGGGTCTGCCCGGGCCCCCCGGCCCCCCTGGACCCCCAGCACCCGCCATCCCAGAGTCAGAACGTGGTGAGTCGAGCACCCCTGCACCTCCACACACCACACACACACACACACACACACCTCCACACACACACACACACACACCACACCACACACACACACACACACACAACCACACCACACCACACCCTCCACACACACACACAACACACACACACACACACACACACCACACACACACGCGCACACACACACACACTCACACACACACACACACCACACCCACACACACACACACCCACACACACACACCCAGCACTATACACACCCACACACACCACCACTCTCACACAACACACACCACACACACCCTCCACACACACACCCACACCCCACCCACACACACACACCTCCACACCCCTCACACACACACACCCCACACACACCCTCCACATACTACACACCACAAACCCCACTACGTACTGCAGTGTTGATGTTGCAGCGGTTCTGCTTTCCCTCTGTGGGCTTGCTGAACGTTCCGTCTCAGCCTGTGTGTCTTCACACCCCAATATTATGGGCCTGGACTCGTCCCAACACGGAGAATCCAGATGTGAAGTCCATCCTTGTCAGACCAGCACCCTCCTCATCCACTCCCCTCATCCCCTTCACACACCACACACACACACACACACACACAACACACGCTCATACAGACACACTCCTCGCAATAGGTGGTCTCTTTCTGGGCCACGGCACAGGAAGTGACCTCATTCTGCACAGACTGGGTTTGCGCTGACTGCAGTCTGAGAGGAGCTGCAGAGAGGACAGGCACGGGAGAGAGAGACAGGCACAGGAGAGAGACAGGGAGAGAGACAGACACAGGGAGAGAGACAGGCACAGGGAGAGAGACAGCACAAGGAGAGAGACAGGCACAGGGAGAGAGACAGGCACAGGGAGAGAGACAGGCACAGGGAGAGAGACGGCACAGGGAGAGAGACAGGCACAGAGAGAGACAGGCCACGGGAGAGAGACAGAACACAGGGAGAGAGACAGGCACAGGGAGAGAGACAGGCACAGGGAGAGAGACAGACACAGGGAGAGAGACAGACACAGGGAGAGAGACAGACACAGGGAGAGAGACAGACACAGGGAGAGAGACAGGCACAGGGAGAGAGACAGGCACAGGGAGAGAGACAGGCACAGGGAGAGAGACAGACACAGGGAGAGAGACAGGCACAGGGAGAGAGACAGGCACAGGAGAGAGACAGGCACAGGGAGAGGGTTTGGCAGGCAGGATCCTACCTTCTGAACAGGCTTGTAAGTGTTACCGTAAGGTGGACTGGTGGCTGCAAACCTGCATCAGAGATCCCACAGATCTGAGAAGGAGGAGACGTGTAAAGAGCTGACGTCGTCATGATTCGACTGCAGCACAGTGTGTTTAAACTGGGCCATTCCCATCATGTTCACCGCCCAAATCTGACAGAGATGAAGGTCGCTTGGTGAGGGTCTGAGGGGGGAGGGGGGAGGGGGGGTGGGTTGCGAAGACAAAGACTCAAACGTCACATGCTGGGACGAGGACCTGTCCACCGGTGATGTCACTCAACTTCTTCCAGATGTGTCGAGCTCTCTCAGCTGAGGTGGGAGAGGGAGAGGGAGATGGGGGAGAGGAGGGAGATGGGGGAGAGGGTGGGAGATGGGGGAGATAGGGGTGAGGGCCTTGCTCTCCTGTGGTCAGAGCAGAGCCGGGTAGAGAGGAGGCTGACAGAGTCCTGTCTGAGGACAGAGGAGGACTGAACGAACGCTGTCAAGGAAAGTGTAAATATGTGACAGGAACATAAACTGATTGGCCTTTCAGTGCGTGCTGGACAACTGATTATCTGGTCTCACATCAGACTATATACATTACAACCTCTATGAAAATAAAGCCTTTATAATGAATTTACTGAAACAGGAGTTTACCCGGTTACCTAGACATTAATGTGCTAGCATCGCCCCCTGCTGGGCGGTGGACAGCAATAGCAGTGACAACGTTTCATCATCACCACATAGTCCATTGGCGTGTGTTTGCTCCAGGTCAGGGCAAGATCACAATCATCTCCAACACCTTCCTGGACCCACGAGGTAAACCTGTCCCTGGCCCTCAGGGACCGTCTGGACCTGCTGGTGAGTCTGTCTGTCTTCCTGTCTGCCTATCTGTCTGTGTGTCTGTCTGTCTGTCCTGCCTATCTGTCTGTGTGTCTGCCTGTGGTGTCTGCCTGTCTGTCTGTGTGCCTGTCTGTCTGCCTGCCTGTCTGTCCTGTCCTGTCTGTCTGTCTGTCTGTCTGTCCTGCCTGTCTGTCTGCCTATCTGTCTGTGTGTCTGCCTGTGTGTCTGCCTGTCTGTCTGTGTGCCTGTCTGTCTGCCTGCCTGTCTGTCTGCCTGTCTGTCTGTCTGTCTGTCTGTCTGTCTGTCTGTCCTGTCTGTCGTCGGTGTGTCTGCCTGTGTGTCTGCCTGTCTGTCTGTGTGCCTGTCCTGTCTGCCTGTCTGTCTGCCTGCTCTGTCTGTCTGTCCTGTCCTGTCTGTCTGTCTGTCTGTCTTCCTGTCTGCCTATCTGTCTGTGTGTCTGCCTGTCTGTCTGTGTGCCTGTCTGTCTGTGTGCCTGTCTGTCTGCCTGTCTGTCTGCCTGTCTGTCTGTCTGTCTGCTGTCTGTCTGTCTTCCTGTCTGCCTATCTGTCTGTGTGTCTGTCTGTCTGTCTGCCTATCTGTCTGTGTGTCTGCCTGTGTGTCTGCCTGTCTGCCTGTCTGTGTAGCTGTATGTGTCTGTCTCTCTGTCTCTCTCTCTCTCTCTCTCCTCCTCTCTCTCTCCTCTGGTCTCTCTCTCTCTCGTCTCTCTCCTCCTCCACGGATTCTCGCATCTCCTTCTCTCCCATCTCCCAAGCCGTCTCCATCCACTCCAACCACGTCTTAGCCGTCAACAGCGTGCTCTCCGGCCCTCTCTGGCCAGCTTCTCTCTCCTCTCTCCATCGGAGCATAAATGCGAAGCCAACGTCAGATAGTTCTCGCGACTTGGCGGTACCTCTCGATGCTCGCTCACTCGCCCGTAGCATCTCTCAAAATCCGCGTTGACTCTCTCGAATAAAAAAAAAAAAAAAGCAAGGAATAAGACGTCGACTCAAAGTCCGGTTCAAAAGACTAGATCCCAGTCTCGCTCTCTGTTTCCATCCTCCGCCTCCCCCCTCAATTCGGGTCATAGCTCTCTCTCTTCGTCTTCCAGGAAGAGGTCGTCTCGGAGGTCAGTCAGCCTCCTCGATAGTCTCTGTGGCTGTGCATCCAGCTGGAACGTCATCGGGCTCAGCAAAGCCCGTACGTCCCATGAGCCGATCTCAACATCGTTAAACGGGGCGAATCCACATCTGCTCTATCTAACGATACGGCTCCTGAATCAGCCGATCGCGCTCGTCGCTCACAGCTTCCTCAAGCATCTCGATGATGGAGTCTGCTCTCGCTACTGAAGAGATATCTCAGTCGCTAAACCACGCTCACGGGGATCTCTCTCATAGAATCTCATCATCACCGATCCGTCTTCAAGAGCTCCTCTCTCTCGGTAAAGGTCCTATCGCGAACGGAGGGGACATCGGACTCTCGTCGTCAGGGTTCTACATCGTCACATCTCTACGGTTTCTCTCTCTCGTCCGGGGGGGAGAAACTCCGCATCCCACTGCTCGATCTAACGATCACTTCCCTCCGAAAAAGGAAAATAAAGGCGCTCATCGGAATGCTCGAACTCTCAGTCTCTGTGCCGTCCCCTATCTCATATCAAGGCATCTTTGCTGTCTTTTAAAGCACACTACAAGCCGAAGACTGATCTCCACACACCTTACATAACTAAGAACTCTCCGTGTGTCTAGAAGCTTATCCAGTGTCTATCTAGAAGCACAGACCTTCCATCTTTCTCGATCTTTCTTCTGACCCCCCGCCATGTCTCTGTCTTCGTTTCCCCCGTCCCGCCAGGCCCCCATGTTTCCGTCGGCCCCCCCGGGCCCCTCGTACACAACGTAATCTTCTTCTGTGACTGTAACAGAGAATGTTAACATGTGTTGAGGTTTTTTTTGTGACGTCCATTCATGTCTGCTCCTTCTCTCTGTCTGTCTTCAGTGCCGCAGGGTCTCCTGGGCTACAGCAGGTGCCCCTGATGCTTCAGAGGTAGCGCAGGAGAGAGGTGTGCGTACCCTTCAGCACTGTCTGCCTTCATCATCCTCTCCCCCCTCGTCTCCCCATCCTCCTTCTGTCTCCCGTCCGTCCGTTCATCCCGCCTCTCGCAGTCAGCTCGCCCAATCCTTACCTCCCGACCTCCTTTCCTCCCATCCTCCTAGTCTACCCTCCTCCGTCCTCTCGCCGATCTCCCTCCTCCGTCTCACCTCCAGTCCTCCCTCCTCCTAAGATCTCCCCTCTCCCTTCTCATGCCATCCTGCCCTCGTCTCTCTCTCTCTCACCTCAGTCTCCCCTCCTCAGTCTCCTCCTCAGTCTCCCTCCTCAGTCCTCCCTCCTCAGTCTCTCCTCAGGCTCCCCCCTCAGTCTCCCCCTCAGTCTCCCTGGGGCAGTGCGCTCTCAGTCATCCCCCCTCAGTCTCCCCCTCAGTCTCCTCCTCAGTCTCCCCCCTCAGTTCCCTCTCGCTCCCTCCTCATCTCCCTCCTCATCTCCCCCTCAGTCTCCCCCTCCCTCCTCCTCAGTCTCCCCCTCAGTCTCCCTCCTCCTCAGTCTCCCCCCTCAGTCTCCCCCCTCAGTCTCCCTCCTCATTCTCCCCCTCAGTCTCCCCCCTCCTCACTCTCCCTCCTCAGTCTCCCTCCTCAGCTCTCCCCCCTCAGTCCCCCTCATTCCCCCCTCAGTCTCCCCCTCAGTCTCCCCCTCATCTCCCTCGTCCCCCCTCATCTCCCCCCTCAGTCTCCCTCCTCAGTCCCCTCCTCTCTCCCCCCTCATTCCCCCCTCATTCCCCCTCCTCCCCTCATCTCCCCCCTCAGTCTCCCCCCTCAGTCTCCCTCCTCAGTCTCCTCCCAGTCTCCCCCTCATCTCCCCCCCTCAGTCTCCCCCCTCAGTCTCCCCCCTCAGTCTCCCCCTCAGTCTCCCCCCTCAGTCTCCCTCCTCATCTCCCTCCTCAGTCCTCCCCCCTCATCTCCCCCCTCAGTCTCCCCCCTCAGTCTCCCTCCTCAGTCTCCCTCCTCAGTCTCTCTCAGTCTCCCCCCTCAGTTCTCTCCCTCCTCATTCTCCCCCCTCAGTCTCCACCCTCATTCCTTCTCCCCCCTCAGTCTCCCCTCAGTCTCCCCCCTCAGTCTCCCTCCTCAACTCTCCCTCCTCAGTCTCCTCAGTCTCCCTCCTCAGTCTCCCCCCTCAGTCCTCCTCCTCAGTCCTCCTCCTCAGTCTCCCCCCTCAGTCTCCCCCTCAGTCTCCCCCCTCAGTCTCCCTCCTCAGTCTCCCCCCTCATCTCCCCCTCAGTCTCCCCCCTCAGTCTCTCCCCTCCTCAGTCCTCCCCCCTCAGTCTCCCCCCTCAGTCCTCCCTCCTCAGTCTCCCTCCTCAGTCTCTCAGTCTCCTCCTCATCTCCCCCCTCAGTCTCCCCCTCAGTCTCCCCCCTCAGTCCTCCCCCCTCAGTCTCCCTCCTCAGTCTCTCTCTCAGTCTCCCTCCTCAGTCTCCCCCTCATCTCCCCCCTCATCCTCTCCTCAGTCTCCCCCCTCAGTCTCCCCCCTCAGTCTCCCTCCTCATCTCCCCCCTCAGTCTCTCAGTCTCTCCTCCTCAGTCTCCCCCCTCAGTCTCCCCCCTCAGTCTCCCTCCTCAGTCCTCCCCCCTCAGTCTCCCCCCTCAGCTCTCCCCCCTCAGTCTCCCCCTCAGTCTCCCTCCTCCTTCTCCCTCCCCTCAGTCTCTCCCTCCTCAGTCTCCCCCTCTCTCCCCCCTCAGTCTCTCCCTCCTCAGTCCTCCCCCCTCAGTCCTCCCTCCTCAGTCTCCTCCTCAGTCTCCTCCCCTCCTCAGTCTCCCCCCTCAGTCTCCCTCCTCAGTCTCCCTCCTCAGTCGCCCCCCTCAGTCCTCCCCCCTCAGTCTCCCCCCCTCAGTCTCCCCCCCTCATTCTCCCTCCTCAGTCTCCCTCCTCAGTCTCCCTCCTCAGTCTCCCCCCCTCAGTCCTCCCTCCTCAGTCCTCCCCCCTCAGTCTCCCTCCTCCAGTCTCCCCCTCCAGTCTCCCTCCTCAGGTATCCCTCCTCATCTCTCTCTCAGTCAGTCCCCCCCCTCAGTCCCCCCCCTCAGTCCTCCCTCCTCAGTCTCTCCTCCCCCCCTCAGTCTCCCCCCTCAGTCCTCCCCTCAGTCTCCCTCCTCAGTCTCCCCCCTCAGTCTCCCTCCTCAGTCTCCCTCCTCAGTCTCTCGTCACGTCCTCTCAGTCACTCGTCCTCCCTCCGTTCCGTCTCCTCCTCCTCCCCCCCTCAGTCTCCCCCCTCAGTCCTCCCCTCATCTCCCTCCTCAGTCTCCCTCCTCGTCTCCCTCCTCAGTCTCCCCCCTCATCTCCCTCTCGTCTCCCTCCTCAGTCTCCCTCCCACTCAGTCTCCCCCCTCCAGTCTCCCCCCTCAGTCCCGTCCCTCCTCAGTCTCCCTCCTCAGCTCTCCTCCTCAGTCTCCCTCCTCAGTCTCCCTCCCCTCAGTCTCCCCCTCAGTCTCCCTCCTCAGCTTCTCCTCGCCTCAGTCTCCCTCCTCAGTCTCCCTCCTCAGTCTCCCTCCTCCTCAGTCTCCCTCCTCCTCTCCCCCCTCCTCTCTCTCATTCTCCCTCCTCCTCCCCTCATCCGTCTCCTCGCCTCAGTCTCCCCCCTCAGTCCCTCCCCTCAGCTCATCTCCCATCTCAGTCTCCCCCCTCATCTCCCCCTCAGTCTCCCCCTAGTCTCCCCCCTCAGTCTCCCTCCTCAGTCTCCCTCCTCAGTCCTCTCAGTCTCCCTCCTCAGTCTCCCCCCCCTCAGTCCCCCCCCTCAGTCCCCCCCCTCAGTCTCCCTCCTCAGTCTCTCCCCCCTCAGTCTCCCTCCTCAGTCTCCCTCCTCAGTCTCCCCTCCTCAGTCTCCCCCCCTCAGTCTCCCCCCCTCAGTCTTCCACCTCAGTCTCCCTCCTCAGTCTCCCCCCTCAGTCTCCCCCCCCTCAGTCCCCTCCCTCCTCAGTCTCCCTCCTCATTCTCCCTCCTCAGTCTCCCTCCTCAGTCTTCCACCTCAGTCTCCCTCTTCAGTCTCCCTCCTCAGTCTCCCTCCTCAGTCTCCCCCCCTCAGTCTCCCTCCTCAGTCTCCCTCCTCAGTCCTCCCTCCTCAGTCTCCCCTCCTCAGTCTCCCTCCTCAGTCTTTCCCCCCCTCAGTCTCCCCCCCTCAGTCTTCCACCTCAGTCTCCCTCCTCAGTCTCCCTCCTCAGTCCCTCACTCCTCAGTCTCCCTCCTCAGTCTCTCTCAGTCCCCCCCCTCAGTCTCCCTCCTCAGTCTCCCTCCTCGTCTCCCTCCTCAGTCTCCCTCCCTCAGTCCTCCCTCCTCAGTCTCCCCCTCAGTCTCCCCCCCTCAGTCTCCCTCCTCAGTCTCCCCCCTCAGTCTCCCCCCTCAGTCTCCCCTCCTCAGTCTCCCCCCTCAGTCTCCCTCCTCAGTCTCCCCCCTCAGTCTCCCCCCTCAGTCTCCCCCCTCAGTCTCCCCCCTCAGTCTCCCTCCTCAGTCTCCCCCCTCAGTCTCCCTCCTCAGTCTCCCCCCTCAGTCTCCCTCCTCAGTCTCCCCCTCAGTCTCCCTCCTCAGTCTCCCTCCTCAGTCTCCCCCTCAGTCTCCCCCCTCAGTCTCCCTCCTCAGTCTCCTCCTCAGTCTCCCTCCTCAGTCTCCCTCCTCAGTCTCCCTCCTCAGTCTCCCTCCTCAGTCTCCCTCCTCAGTCTCCCCCCTCAGTCTCCCTCCTCAGTCTCCCCCTCAGTCTCCCCCCTCAGTCTCTCCCTCCTCAGTCTCCCTCCTCAGTCTCCCCCCTCAGTCTCCCTCCTCAGTCTCCCCCCTCAGTCTCCCCCCTCAGTCTCCCCCCTCAGTCTCCCCCCTCAGTCTCCCCCTCAGTCTCCCCCCCTCAGTCTCCCCTCCTCAGTCTCCCCCCTCAGTCTCCCTCCTCAGTCTCCCCCCTCAGTCTCCCTCCTCAGTCTCCCTCCTCAGTCTCCCCCTCAGTCTCCCCTCAGTCTCCCCCTCAGTCTCCCCCCTCAGTCTCCCCCCTCAGTCTCCCCCCTCAGTCTCCCCCCTCAGTCTCCCCCCTCAGTCTCCCCCCTCAGTCTCCCCTCCTCAGTCTCCCTCCTCAGTCTCATCCCTCCTCAGTCTCCCTCCTCAGTCTCCCTCCTCAGTCTCCCCCCTCAGTCTCCCTCCTCAGTCTCCCTCCTCAGTCTCTCCCTCCTCAGTCTCCCTCCTCAGTCTCCCCCCTCAGTCTCCCTCCTCAGTCTCCCTCCTCAGTCTCCCTCCTCAGTCTCCCCCCTCAGTCTCCCCCCTCAGTCTCCCTCCTCAGTCTCTCCCTCCTCAGTCTCCCTCCTCAGTCTCCCCCCCCCCTCAGTCTCCCCCCTCAGTCTCCCCCCTCAGTCTCCCCCCTCAGTCTCCCTCCTCAGTCTCCCTCCTCAGTCTCCCCCCTCAGTCTCCCCCCTCAGTCTCCCCCCTCAGTCTCCCTCCTCAGTCTCTCCCTCCTCAGTCTCCCTCCTCAGTCTCCCCCCTCAGTCTCCCCCCTCAGTCTCCCCCCTCAGTCTCCCTCCTCAGTCTCCCTCCTCAGTCTCCCCCCTCAGTCTCCCTCCTCAGTCTCCCTCCTCAGTCTCTCTCCCCCCTCAGTCTCCCTCCTCAGTCTCCCCCCTCAGTCTCCCCCCTCAGTCTCCCCCCTCAGTCTCCCCCCTCAGTCTCCCCCCTCAGTCTCCCTCCTCAGTCTCCCTCCTCAGTCTCCCACCTCCAGACTTTCAAACAACTAACCTGAGTTTGTCTTTCCAGGGCTCTCTCGGCCATCCAGGAGAGAGAGGCTTCAAAGGAGAGCATGTAAGCTTCACATCTTCTTTTTACAACACAGTTTGACCGTGCGCCGTGGCTTAGTAAACACAAGACTCCTAGTGACCACTTCTGATCCTTGATGTTTCGCTGCTCTTGGGATGACAACTTCCTCAAAATAAATATTGTGTTATTGTAACTTGTTTTCCTGCAGGGCACTCCTGGACCCAAAGGACAGCCAGGGGATAAGGGTCTGCCGGTAAGGATGAGGGGGTTGGATGAGGGGGGTCGGATGAGGGGGGTTGGATGAGGGGTGTTGGATGAGGGGGGTTGGATGAGGGGGGTTGGATGAGGGGTGTTGGATGAGGGGGGTTGGATGAGGGGGGTTGGGTGAGAGGGGTTGGATGAGGGGTGTTGGATGAGAGGGGTCGGATGAGGGGGTTGGATGAGGGGGGTTGGATGAGGGGGGTTGGATGAGAGGGGTTGGATGAGGGGGGTTGGATGAGGGTGGTTGGATGAGGGGGTTGGATGAGGGTGGTTGGATGAGGGGGGTTGGATGAGGGGGGTTGGGTGAGAGGGGTTGGATGAGAGGGGTTGGATGAGGGGGGTCGGATGAGGGGGGTCGGATGAGGGGTGTTGGATGAGAGGGGGTTGGATGAGGGGGGTTGGATGAGGGTGGTTGGATGAGGGTGGTTGGATGAGAGGGGTTGGATGAGAGGGGTTGGATGAGGGGGTGTTGGATGAGAGGGGTTGGATGAGGGGTGTTGGATGAGGGGGTGTTGGATGAGGGGTGTTGGATGAGAGGGGTTGGATGAGGGGGGGTTGGATGAGGGGGTGTTGGATGAGGGGTGTTGGATGAGAGGGGTTGGATGAGAGGGGTTGGATGAGGGGGTGTTGGATGAGGGGTGTTGGATGAGAGGGGTTGGATGAGGGGGGTTGGATGAGGGGGTGTTGGATGAGGGGTGTTGGATGAGAGGGGTTGGATGAGAGGGGTTGGATGAGGGGGGGTTGGATGAGGGGGTCGGATGAGGGGGGTTGGATGAGGGGGGTTGGATGAGGGGGGTCGGATGAGGGGGTCGGATGAGGGGGGTTGGATGAGGGGGGTTGGATGAGGGGGGTTGGATGAGGGGGGTTGGGTGAGAGGGGTTGGATGAGGGGGGTTGGATGAGCGGGGTTGGATGAGGGGTGTTGGATGAGGGGGGTTGGATGAGGGGGGTTGGATGAGGGGGGTTGAAAGACGTGGATTTCTCTCTCTGTCTAATCTCTAACTTTCTTTCTCTTTACAAGAACAATCTGAATGTAAGATATTTTCATTGTTAACCATGAATTCCCACGACATCGAGTTAGTTACCTGGTCACTGTCAAGCTCTCTGTCCAGTCATCAGCATTACAGTTTTCCCATGTCTGATTACTGTCAGTGTCCACTGTCTTGTGCAGTTTCGCAGTGTTTAATGGCATGCAGAATATCAAGTACTTGTGTGTGGCATATGTTGGTGTGATGATGTTGTGGTTGCTATGGTGTTGTGGTTGTCATGGTGTTGTGGTTGTCATGGTGTTCTGGTCCTTGGGGTGTGTCCTGGCCCTCACCCCGTCACATCACTGTCCTGTCCCCACGCCAACGCCGTCTGAGTTCCTCTGCTAGCTGCTGTCTCCATGGCGACCTGTCACAGTCACACCTCTGTCTTTGGCATATACACTCACACACTCACACACACATTCACACACACACTCACAAACACACTCACACATCTGGTTCTTAACTCTACATGTGAGTGGATAAGAGATACAAAGAACTAGTTCTACACACTACATTTTACACACACACACATCTGGTACTTTTAAAAACATTTTGGCCTTAATGTAGATATTTAAAAAAATGAAAACATAACTATAAGATCCCATTAAATTCAATTCAATATATTTATTTGTCATTGTCATAGAAAACAACGAAATTCAGTTTGGAGCATTCAAACAATGCAAAGTTCCCCATGAATTCGTTGCCAATAAATACTCCATTTACTGTGGAATGTATATGCCAAATCTCACTCTTAAGTTTAGCTAGAGGGGCAGTAAGGGTGTGTTAGTGCTGGGTGTCTGGGTTAGAGTGAACCAGGGGTGGGAGATGGAAGTGGATACAGCTATCCTCCAGTGTCCCACAATGCATGGCGGCATCGTTCCACCAGCAGGCACTCTCTACCATTTCTCTCTTGCTTGCAAGACTGACGCATCAACTGTTTATCACTGTGGGAAATGTCTAACACATGAACACCTTGCATGTGTGTTTGAACCAAAACGAGAATGATATTAACAGCTAATATAACCTAACATCACCCCTTCACAGCATGTGATCTTCAGGCATCCCCATGGACCGTGCTTGTGTCTGTGTCTGTGTCTGTGATCTCCAGGCCTCTCCATGGAGCGTGCTTGCTTGTGTCTCTGTCTGACTCTTGTGTTCCATCATGTTTATTCTTCATAAGAACTCCTAAAGCCTTTATGATATTTCTATCCCACATGTAAAAAAGAAAAACAGGAATCAAAGAATTCCTTTAGAGATATTCAGCCAATAAATAACGTTGTAAAAGATGATTGTCATCACCCCATGAGATACCTATAGTGACCACACCAATGACATATCTTGAGTGACCAGTGTCAAACCAGTGTTATGGAAACCTTGTAAAAGCTTGCTTGGTCCCATAGTGGCACACAGTATGTAATGTGGATAGCATGACTTGATCCTGTCGGCTCAACTCTGTTTCCCCAACAACATGGACGCGCTGTGACGAGCATGTTGTCATGGCAGCATGGCTTTGACTGGCCAGGGGACGGCTGCATGAGAACGAGGACCAATGAGAGATGCCGGGGGAGAGGGGGGGAGGGGCATAACGTGCTTGACTTGTATGTTTAACCTGCTAACTGCTGTGATGTGTCGGCCCGAGTGACGGGAATGACTTGGCGTCTCGGCGAGCTGTTTGATTGGCTTGTGCTCGTTACCTTGACGGCTGTATCTGTGTCCACAGGGGGACGGCATACATCAGATCAGAGAAGCCCTGAAGATCTTAGCCGAGAGGGTTTTAATCCTCGAGACTATGATTGGTATCCATGGTGAGTAGGAGGTAGGAGGCAGGGTCAGCCTTAGGGCAGGGGACAGAGGTCAGACCAGGGGACAGGGGACAGACCAGGGGACAGGGGACAGGACAGGACAGGGGGTGGGGGACAGGACAGGGGGCGGGGGACAGGACAGGGGGCCGGGGACAGGACAGGGGGCCGGGGACAGGACAGGGGGCCGGGGACAGGACAGGGGGCGGGGGACAGGACAGGGGCCGGGGACAGGACAGGGGGCCGGGGGGACAGGACAGGGGGCCGGGGACAGGACAGGGGGCCGGGGACAGGACAGGGGGCCGGGGGGGGGGCGTGAGCAGAGCCAGGAAGCCCCCCAGGACGTGCCCTGGTTCAGCCCAGCTCCCTTCACCCCGTGCCCCCTGTCCATGCTCTCTGATAGGACCTTAGCCCCTGTCCATGCTCTCTGATAGGACCTTAGCCCCTGTCCATGCTCTCTGATAGGACCTTAGCCCCTGTCCATGCTCTCTGATAGGACCTTAGCCCCTGTCCATGCTCTCTGATAGGACCTTAGCTTGCAGATGTTCCAAGACTTGCAGGCACACCTGGAGCTTCTGGCTCGTAGGGTCACTCTTCTGGAGGCTATCATCTGGCCAGGTAACCGTGGGAAACCAGGTAACCCTGGTAACCCCTCACCCTCACCTCCTCCGGCCTCTAACATCAGATCAGATATCATCGATACATAGAATCAAACGGATCATATCAGATCAAACTTCATTCTTCCTGAAGGAAATTCTTGTGTTAGAGATTACTCGAAGGGTTACAGCACTGCCCAACAGTAAGAGTATTAAGAATAGAAAAACCAAAAGGTAGTAAAATAGCTAGACAGCTCTACAGCTGTAAGTACTGCAGGCCTCGTGCACTAGCCAGGAAGCACAGCAGGGTTAGCTTGGCTAGAAGACAGAAGACACACTGCTAACACGTTAGATCCAGGGGCTCGTAACAAGCACGCTGATATGCCTAGATGAAATACTAGATTGTTTTCTACACATCATAATGAGGAATAAGGTGACACTACATGAGCGACGTGGAAAGTAATATATAACACAAACACATAACACACTTGTTGTTAACGGTGAAGTGATTTGTGTGTGAATACTGTTGGTGGATATAGGGTGGCCTTGCCCACACTCTGTCTCTCTCCAACAGAGCCTGATCTGGGGTCAGGAGACGGCCCGTTTGGCACGGAGCCCCCGGGGTACTACAGGGGCAAGAGGGCCGGAGTCCTGCCCCACCGCCTGCCCTCTCCCCCTCTGTCCTCGGACACCAAGCTTCTGGGGAAGTAGCCCCCTGGTTGTCCCTGACGACCCCTGTTCCATCGGGCTGTACCATCAGATGAAGAGCGTGTTTGTGCCTCAGGGGAACTCCACTGACGCTCTAGAGTCTACCTGTACCACCCTCCGCTCCTTCGACCCCCACCCCCCCCGTCCCCTGTAGACCCAGTGTCTTCTCCCGTGTAGCTTCCTCCTGAGGCCGAGGCTCACAGGATGTGATGTCACCACATTCATGACACGTCAAAGGAAAAGCCGACATGGAATATCTCTAGTGGTGCTCGTTACCTCGGTTACCACCGTAACTGAAAGCAGGTCTGGACGATGGGGGGTGTTAGATGAGAGCGCGAGGCACCAGAGAAGACGAGCAGCCTCTGAAGATACGCCTGGACGATCACACTGTCTGAAATCTCCGAGGTTTTACTTATTTAAATATTTTGAGCATGTACAGTTTTCAGGACAACAAAACACAAACCTCTTCTCTCATATTCTTTTTGTTGTTGTTATATTTCCATTATATTGTTTTACTTATGTAGTGCACTATAAATATGAAGACGGCACAGACCTTGCTGAGATTAATATTAAAAGTTATACATTAAAACTAGTTCAGACAGTTATGTGGTAAGTGCTTTACCACCTTGATTTGTTTTAAGAATTTTTATTTACATTCTGCAGTGAAATACAAGAAATCGCAAAAAGTATAGTGTTAATGTTCTCATCACATTGCAGTTTAGACAGGGTTACAACAACATGAAACGCTGTATTACAAAAATATTTCATTTAAACACAGCAATCCTCTCCTATTTGTAAGAAATAGTACTACAATATTCCCACGCATGGTAGAACTATGACATCATAGAGCAGCTATGACATCATAGAGCAGCTTCTCTCACAAGCACACACAGAACAGATCAGGAGTTCAAACTGTTGACGGAACTTGAAGACATTTCTGTATTATTTCGTTCCACTGTGACATTCTTTTCTCTGTCACAGTAAAAAAAAACACACAAAAAAAAATAGGTTTGATTGTTTCTTATTATATTGAAGTTGTTGTGTTATTTAATGATCAATAGCAGTGCTTCGTTTTGTATGTGTGTCCCGTAGATGTATCTTCCCACTTGGGCATCTTTCAAATCGCTTGCAAATGTGTTTTGTCTCGAATAGAACGGTTGACAAAATAAATCATTGTTGAATTGTGTTTCTAAAAGGCCAGTTGTGTCATGACAGTCCTTCCTTCATCAGCAGTTATTTTAATAGTTAAATAAACACAGGTGTGCACACGCACAACTCTGTTTACTTTAGCCCACAGGGTACATTTAACAGCTCAGCAAAACCCAAGCATAAAACACTTCCTCAAAATCACTTATTCCTCCAGTGTCCTAGCGAGCCGACCTCTCAGGTTCGGTGTGGTGGCAGGAAGTTCTTCCCCTTCGACGTGACCACAGCTTCCTCCCCAACTCTGCCATCGATGAGCAGGGAGATGGCGCCATCTAGCTGTTTGGAGGCAGCTAACGCCAACACAGCCTTTTCAGTCGGGAAACCCATCTTCTCCAGCTGTTGTAGCCTAAGAGAACAAATAAAGATATACATGTAATCACCTCAAGGAAGTCATCTCAAAAGAGCAGCTAAATCACACGCTAGTAGGATTTTTCTAGAGAAATTATAGGAATCCCTTTGACAGAAACTGTGATTAAACCTTCAGCGACTAAACAGCTCCGCACAGCTCACAGACCTGATTGAGGAGACCGAGGACTTGGGGACCTCCACTTTACTATCGGGGCCCTCAGGGGCCCCTTGAAGAGAGGCCAAAATCCCCGCCCTCAACATCTGCTCGTCCAGATGCTGGGCCTCGGACGACGCTGCAGCGGAACCGTCCGACAGCCAATGAGGTGCTGGCTCCGCCCACGGCTGTGGGTTTAAGAGGGGGGGGTCTTCCACGGATGGTCTCCGAGGGAGATCCACCCTCCCCAGTGGGTCCAGCAGAGGGAGGGACCCAGATCTGGAGGGAATATATAACCAGTGTTACGCAATCAAACGTACAGCTTGGGGGACAGGTCGTGTTGAGTTTGGGACGATTCGTTTTGCACTTTGGGGCGGTACTGGGACAGTGAGGAAGTGAGCAGTGTTTGTTGCGAGCCCTGGATGAGAGCGTGGACCGGCGTGATGTTCTCACCTGTGAGAAGGTGCGTGTGTGGGAAGCCGAAGTCGGGAGGAGGAAGGAATGTAGATCCACTCGGGAAGGACGTCGAAACCTGTCGCCATGGCTACGCCCTGCAGCTCTGCGATGAAGGACTGGCGATCTCCAGAACAGGAGTTAAGGTGGTTGTTGATGAGACAACAGAACAGACTGAATCTACATTCGACACACTGAGGTGAAAGAGTCGGACAAGGATACAGTTGTGCCCTATGAGGATGGCACAGAAGTGGAGGAGAGGGGATGTGTTGGGCAGCAACATCAGATTGAACAGTAGCAGCAACCAGGGAAGAAACCAAACCGGTATACACCTCAGCATCTTCCTCTGTTTTACCTGGCGGCACTGGGCCGTAAACAGGGTCAGCTGGACGGCTGAGAACCCGGATATCCGACTAGCCTCTCCGCCACCGATAAACAGGAGAAGCGTGTATAGCGGTGGTAATAAGACCATGGACAGGATAGAGAGAACGAGGAGAGAGAATGTTCCCCAACGTCGTTCCTGACACGGTCCGAGAAAGAGCATGAGAAGAGCGTTGTAGAGCAGAGACGGAAGCTCATCGTGACTGAAGGCATAGAGTGACAGATCTGAGAGAGGGAGAGTTGAGATGGTTAGAAAACAATCTTGTACGACAGACTTGCTTTAAATCCATGTGGTTTGTGCGTGAGATCACCTCGAAACCCGGGGAACTCTCCTCCAGGTCCTATACTTAAACTAGCTTGGATACCTCCAAGCCACATGAGCATCATTGCACTAACTAGGCACGTTGAACCTAGGAAGAAACCGGGTTGATTTGATCCAAACCATAACGACAATACGGGCTCCAACATCGTCAAATAAAATGACTTCAATTCAGAGTTTTATGAGGAGGACAGCCGTTACTAGCTCGCGATTGTACATTTAACATTATGTAATTGCCAGCCCTCACTTCAAATAATGACAGATACTTAGCAAACTGCACATATATTTGAACCTATAAGCTATCTGGCTATCTCGCAAGCATCTGCTAGTGCGTGTCAGTTCCTGGTTGCGTTACATGGGTTGCCAGGTTGGTGACAAGAGTCGTTTCAGAGCGAATTATGAATATTCAATGACTGTAAAAAGAAGATTACATTCAGTTTCAAGTTGAAAGGAATTCAGTTCCAAACTAATTAATTCAATTTTAAATTATGCTTTTCAGATTTTTCTATGTAATTATTACATTTCAACAAGACAAATTAAAATGTGTTTTCAGATTTCGTCGTAAACGGATTATTCAAGTTTACATTACATTACATTTATTCATTTAGCAGACGCTTTTATCCAAAGCGACTTCCAAGAGAGAGCTTTACAAAAGTGCATAGGTCACTGATCATAACAACGAGATATCCCAAGTTTGGCAGTTCAAGTAAGTTATTCAAATTCTGTTTCGGGCGACACATATTTCTGCCCATAGAAATACGCCTCGACGGAAATGGGTTCATTACTTCCGGGCGGCATAGCCTATAGTTGACGTCGAACCCAGATGCAGTTTATTTAAGTACAAAGTCAGTTACATTCTCTGATCGCGGGTTAGTGGACCAAACTGGCAACTCTAGCAACACTGCACCGTCAAGAAACGAAGATGGCGTCTGCTCCGGGTGGGTAACGATTTTGTCGATATTTTATTCGCTATTTCAGACGGAAAAACTACTGCTCATTTAAATTTCTAAAGCATTTAAACATTGTCCTAGATGTAATTATGCTCAAATGACTTTCGATCCATAGTTTAGACCGTAAATACACGTTTAATTCCTAAAGTCCGAAGACTGTTGCATCCAATGCCTCGCCGCCACATAATAACGAGGGTCTGGGGGAGGGGTGGACGGGCTAACACGGTGCCGCTACCGCTATTAGGCCAGTTAGCAAACCAGGCAAATGTTGTTCAAGTACATTAAATAAACATCAGGTATATTTTTTGATGAAGCACTAGTAAGGCCTTGGGTTTTAATACAGAATAAAACGACATTTGTGTGTTATCTAACGTAGCTAGCTCTGGCTTCATACATGCTACTGTTAGCTGGCTAGCTACTAGGTCAAGTTAGCCACTCCGCGCATTTGGCGGCCTTTTGTAAATGGAGGAAAACAGCGATGCCTTGTTTTCATTTGAGAATGTCTGCTCTACATGCCAGCGTTGACTTCACTTTTTAGCAGCAAGGTTCTCATTTGGGGCATGTTATTGTCCCAAACAATTCGCCCTCGTCAATGGTTTATTACATTTTATGTTGACGCACACGTGCTGCAGGGCATAGAAATGTGAATCTGTTAGTTTCAATGTATGCAAAGTCGTAGATGTGTATCTGAAGTGTTTGTTTTCACTATACTACGCTTTAAAACTTTATTTTTCTTCCCTCTTCTCAGATTACAGTTCCTACAACCAAGCCAGCGCACAGCAGGGGTAAGTGTTTACCTTGTAGAGTCCTTCAGATATAGGACTTGATAAAGAAACTCGTAAAAAATCTACTACAATACCGAGTTTCTAATATTGTGATCCTTTGTCTCTGTGCAGCTATGGCTCGTATGCTGCCCAGCCTGCACAAGGCTACGGACAGTCCGCACAGGTACGAGATGAAACCAGCAAACTGCTCTGTTCTGCTAGTGCACGGGTGTCAAACTCCGGCCCTCGAGGGCCGCTGTCCTGCATGTTTTAGATGTTTCCCTGCTCCAACACACCTGATTCACATGAATGGTCGTTATAACAACCCTTTTAATTGAATCAGGTGTGTTGGAGCAGGGAAACATCTAAAACATGCAGGACAGCGGCCCTCGAGGACCGGAGTTTGACACCCCTGTGCTAGTGTGACCTAGTCTATATCATAGGGTTATCATGACCCTAACCACCTATGATATCCCATATGTTATCATATCCAGTCATTTAAATCTCAACAGCAACAATTTAATTGAATTAAATGGCGTAATACTCGACGATCAGCCTATCCTGTGTGTTGATTGAGGAGTCAGGTGGCTGAGCGGTTAGGGAATCGGGCTAGTAATCCGAAGGTTGCTGGTTCGATTCCCTGGCTGTGCCGTTACGTTGTGTCCTTGGGCAAGGCACTTCACCCTACTTGCCTCTGGGGAAGTACTTACTGTCCCTGTACTTACTGTAAGTCGCTCTGGATAAGAGCGTCTGCTAAATGAGTAAATGTAGATGATTGATGAGATTGTTGCTCCACCAGGGTTACAGCCAGCAGGGTTACGGGTCCTATGCCCAGCCTGCTGCAGCTGAGACGGGGTATGCCCAGACGGCAACCCCTGCTGGAAGCTATGCACAGCCCCCCCAGCAGCAGCAACAGTATGGTTCATCCTATGGGCAACCGGCAGCAGGTTAGTACAAACGGACTGTACCATGTTTGTGATGTGGGGGTGGTGGGTTTGAGACGTCCACCGAACACCATAGTTCACAGCACTTTTATGTGTTGGTTTTGTCCTCGTCCTACCATGTCTATATGTTGTCTATATAAACGTGCCTTCTGACAACCTGTTTGTGTATTTTGTTTGTTTTTCTTTCTGAAATGGAATATCTTTTCTCTTCTGTCACTCTCTCGGTCCAGCGGGCAGTAAAACAGGTTCGAGACACCATTTCCTCTGCATGCATACACCTCCCTTCCACCGCAGTCACACCCTCCTCCACAGCTTCACATGAGCACACGTCCACATGTAGCATCTACTCACATCTCAGCTCAAGCATCACACAGCCCGCACCACACCTCCTCCCGTACATCTAAAACAAGCGGGGAAGGGATAGCAAAAATACAAATCCTTCTCAAACCAGATTGATCAAACCCCCTAACCCTGCCCAGTCCCTTCCCTCCAGCTCGCCCCTCACCCCTCCTCCTCTCTCCTCCAGCCGGCTACCCTGCAGCCCAGGCTGGTGCCCATGGTTACTCCCAGCCCTCCCAGCTGTACGGGGCCAGCGGATACGACAGCACCCCTGCGGCTGCTGCTCCGGCCGCGTCCCAGTCGTCCTACGGCTCCCAGCCGGGCTACAGCGCCCAGACGGCCTACCCCGGGTACAGCCAGCAGGCTGCCTCCGCTGCTCCCCAGAGGTAAGGGCTGGGAGTCACAGCGGGAGGGGGGGGGTGGTGCACACCCCCAGGCACCGCACGGGGGAAGGTGCTTGGGAGCGCTTTTGTAATGTTCGATTCCCGGCTATGCCAAATGGTGTTGTGTCCTTGTGGCAAGGCACTTCACCCTACTTGCCTCGGGAGGGAATGTCCCTGTACTAACTAAGTCGCTCTGGATAAGAGTGTTTGCTAAATGACTAAAATGTCCTGTTTCTCCTCAGCTACAACGCCAGCAGCCAGCCGTCAGGCTACACCCAGAGCAGCTACTCCCAGCAGGCCGCCTACGGCCAGCAGCAGAGCGGCTACCAGGCCCAGCAGGGTGGCTACAGCCAGCAGGCAGGCAGCTACCACCAGCAGGCCCCTCCACAGCAGCAACAGGCCCAGGCCTCCTCCTACCCTCCCCCGGCCTCAGGCTCCTATGGCCAGGCGGCCGCCAGCCAGTACAGCCAGCAAGGAGGACAGCAGAGCGGATACGGCCAGTCCAGCCATTACAGTACGATCCCTGTTACTACCCTCTCCTAGCCACGCCCACAGTAGTTGTTGGTGCTCCTAGCCACGCCCACAGTAGTTGTTGATGCTCCTAGCCACGCCCACAGTAGTAGTTGATGCTTCTAACCACGCCCACTGTAGTTGTTGATGCTCCTAGCCACGCCCACTGTAGTAGTTGATGCTTCTAGCCACGCCCACAGTAGTTGTTGATGCTTCTAGCCACGCCCACAGTAGTTGTTAATGCTTCTAGCCACGCCCACTGTAGTAGTTGATGCTTCTAGCCACGCCCACTGTAGTTGTTGATGCTCCTAGCCACGCCCACTGTAGTAGTTGATGCTTCTAGCCACGCCCACAGTAGTTGTTGATGCTTCTAGCCACGCCCACAGTAGTTGTTAATGCTTCTAGCCACGCCCACTGTAGTAGTTGATGCTTCTAACCACGCCCACAGTAGTAGTTGATGCTTCTAGCCACGCCCACTGTAGTAGTTGATGCTTCTAGCCACGCCCACAGTAGTAGTTGATGCTTCTAGCCACGCCCACTGTAGTAGTTGATGCTTCTAGCCACGCCCACAGTAGTAGTTGATGCTTCTAGCCACGCCCACTGTAGTAGTGTGTGGGGGGGGATCAGAGTGGAAAGTAGTGGATCGGAAGCGTGTAGTTCTGACAGTACTTCCACAGTATCATGCCTTCAACAGACGTCTTGAGGCACATTGACGTAAAAACGACCGTTTGTCTCCTCAGACAACTACCGGCAGGAGGGCCCCGGTAACGGTGCCGGTTACGGCTCCGAGCCGGCCGGTTACCCAGGCTCCGGTGAGAGCCGCGGGCAGGGCCGGGATGGCTTTGACAGGGGAGGCATGATGCATGGAGCCAGGGGCCGTGGTGGCATGGGAGGCCGTGGAGGCATGAGGTAAGTGGCTGTCCTCGTCACCTGACGCCTCCTCTCTCTCTTCCCCCCCTCACAGGTGGTGAGGCTAGGCTAGGCAGGGCTGAGGGTGGATGGTTTGGTCCTAAAGCTCAAAGTATTCCAACAATCCGGTCCATATGTTTTCTCGCGTAGTTTGATTGGATAATCCGAGTGTGGTCCTCACGGGCTTTCCTAAAAGGATGAATCTTCCAGAACTATCTAACTCTCAGTCCTGCTGTCTGGCCAAAGGTAAGAAGGGTCAATCTCAGTGTTGGGGGCGCACATTTCTGAACAGAGAGCTGGACTTCTAAAGCATTCACTTGGATGTTTCCTGTTGCTGTATCCCAGCATTACAGGTGTTTTATCAGCAATATTAATGACATCAGCAGAAGGATATGCTGTAGCTATCCTCGGAAGACTTTGGGTTTTGGCTGGTTTTAGTGACTTGAGCACGGAAGCACTAGAGTCGACTTGATTTGAACTATTAAGTAACTTCATGAGGGGAAAAATGAGAAGGATCAAAGGTATTTGACTGTCAAATCGTGTTTTACACATTTAAAAAAACTAAACTTTTACCACAAGGGTATATTTCCAACAAACATACAGAGTTCAACTAGCATCAATTATCTTATTTAATAATAATTATAAATGATGTCCTAAAGAGGTTTTCTGTGTTGGTGTGCTATTTGTGGCACACATGGGACTCGACACCTGGGAGAACATTTTACATGCATCCAAGCACACCTCAGGGTTCCCCCATAGAACCATGCTCAGTAGAACCATGCTCAGTAGAACCATGATCACCACCTAGAACCTTACACATACCGTTCCCCCACTCCCTGTCCTCCATGTTAGCATCACTGGGCACCAGAATGACCTCACACAGTTCAGTCCAGGTTCACTTGATGCCGTAGTTGAGATCTCATAGGAACGAAAGATGAACCAATCTGTTCTAGAGAACCCAGATCTGTTCTAGAGAACCCCAGATCTGTTCTAGAGAACCCCAGATCTGTTCTAGAGAACCCAGATCTGTTCTAGAGAACCTAGAGGTTCTGCTCATGGTCAAAGGTGTTTTGCCCTATACCTTAAAAGTGCGTATGTATGCTAGTGTGTTTAAGTGTGTCTTCACCCTATATGGGTGGTGATCATAATAATTAACATCTTTTTAACTTATAAACGTAAACATAACGCATTAGACCTAATTTCTAAATATTCTTACTGTGTATCGGATAATGTTATTGGTCCTGTTTGGAAAGTTGACAGCTTCTCACTAATTTAGTCTGCCTTTTTTATCAAATGGTACCTTAACCTTAACATGTATATTCTGTAATAATTTGATTTGGATAATTTTGCAGACTGGTTTGTGATGGCTTTAACTTTCCTTTAAGACATATTTTCAATGGGAGCATTGTTATTTAATGTCATTTAATGTGTTTTTGGATTACAAATGTTATGTTAAATCACATTCCTTTGATCACTTTTTTTAACATGCTTTGTCACATTTATACGCTACAGGTGACAGTGACAGCCATTAAAAGCATCTATTCTAGAAAGTACCGGTTCTATGTCGAGGCAGCTGCTTAAAGGCAGGACTTGGGTCTGGTTCTGGTTCCGCCTGTAACCCAGGAGATGAGATGATGGGCTTTAAAAGGGAAACGCTTCAAACTGCTGTTATTTCAGATATACTTTGGGAAACATTGTTAAATGGTCTAGTTCATTTAGATATTTATTACAATTGTGTAAATACAACGTTTTTTTTCTCTTTCACAATGATGTACAATGTTTTTTTTGTTGTATTTATTTTCTATTTCAAAGGTGAATGTAATCACCTGTTTTTTGTCAAATTTCAGATGCATTGCACATCAGACGAGACATTACGTTTACAGTTTCTCTTAACGTTTTTAGTTTCAAATGTAAAAGTATTTTGTCGTTATCAAGGATGTTAAGTGTACAAACCAGCGTAGAACTTTATCCCAACTTGCATTGCATCTGAAATCTCTTTATCTTTTGTAACAAACACATGGGATTTATCCCAAGGTGGACACTAGTCACTCAGTTATAGCCTTTATCTGGTATTAAACACTGTGGCCCCTTTAGAGAAACACGACCACATAGTTACTGTTAATCCCCCTACCCCCTTTCCAGTGAATTTCTCTGTCTAGACATTTTCTGGGGATGTGTTGAAGTACGAGTAGGCTAGGCAGAACTGTGTTCCTCGCCCCACGAGAGCCCCAGAGGCTAAAGGCTGGAAGTTGCTGTAAAAAGGGAAATCGCCTTCATATCTCCAATTTATTCCCTCATAGCATCGCTGGAGACCGAGGTGGCTTCAGTAAGCCCGGTGGTAAGTTTACGAGAATTACACTGGCTAGTCCACTCCAGACTTTCAGACTACTAGAGCATGTTCAGCGCTCAGGGGGTATCACGTGATTTAAGAGCTTTTACATTGGGGATCAGGGTGTTTTTGTGTTTGGATGCCAACTATATTTATACATATTTATATACATGGATGGTTTATTATGATTAAATGGAATAGAGGGGATCCAGATCGAGTGTCTTGACACATCAGTTTGACAAAAGGTTCCTTTTTTTTATTTGATTTTTTCACACAAAAGGGTAATCTTGTAGGTTTTTCTATCACTGCTTATGGTAACCTTGAACGTAAGGTTTTACAATGAGACTTTAATAAGGAATGATTGCTGCCAAGAGAGGTGTCTGTTTTGAAAATGAATTCGCGCCAACATTTTCAGAGTTGAAACCCCCCCCTCCCCCAGGTTTTTTTGGGGGTGTTAGTATCTGGTTACAGACTTTTTGATTTCATTCAAATGGCACATTTTTATATTTTGAAAGGGTCTGAGGTATTTTATTTCTTTTTATATCAAAAAAAAATCTTCCGTTAAGAGGGAAAGCATGGTCTACCACAGGGTACCATTTTCAAATTTTCCAAAATGTCTTTGAGTGTCAACAAGGAGTGTCTGGGATATTACTTAAACATACTTGTCAGGAGGTCAAAGCTGGCGTTAAGGGGTGTGGCCTAACGTGTGTGTCTCCGTCTCTCTCTCTCCCGCCGGGACTACAGGACCCATGGACAACGGAGCAGAGCGTGATATGGGTGAGTAGAGGAGGAGTCCTAACGCACCTGGAAACATCCAGCCTCACTGTAGCTCACCTGACTGTGTAGCTGACTTGGTTGTGTGTGTAGCTGACTTGGTTGTGTGGGTCTGTGTGTAGCTGACATGGTTGTGTGTGTGGCTGACATGGTTGTGTGTGTAGCTGACTTGGTTGTGTGTGTGGCTGACTTGGTTGTGTGTGTAGCTGACATGGTTGTGTGTGTGTGTTGCTGACATGGTTGTGTGTGTGTGTGTGTGTGTGTGTAGCTGACATGGCTGTGTGGGTCTGTGTGTAGCTGACTTGGCTGGTTGTGTGTGTTGCTGACCTGGCTGTGTGTTGCTGACTTGGTTGTGTGTGTGTGTAGCTGACCTGGTTGTGTGTGTGTGTAGCTGACCTGGTTGTGTGTGTGTGTAGCTGACTTGGCTGTGTGTGTGCTGACTGGCTGTGTGTGTAGCTGACCTGGCTGTGTGTGTAGCTGACCTGGCTGTGTGTGTAGCTGACTTGGCTGTGTGTGTAGCTGACCTGGCTGTGTGTGTTGCTGGGCTGTGTGTGTGTAGCTGACTTGGCTGTGTGTGTAGCTGACTGGCTGTGTGTGTAGCTGACTTGGCTGTGTGTGTAGCTGACTTGGCTGTGTGTGTGCTGGGCTGTGTGTGTGTTGCTGACTTGGCTGTGTGTGTAGCTGACTTGGCTGTGTGTGTGTAGCTGACTTGGCTGTGTGTGTGTAGCTGACCTGTGTGTGTGTAGCTGACCTGTGTGTGTGTAGCTGACTTGGCTGTGTGTGTAGCTGACCTGGTGTGTGTGTGTGTTGCTGACTTGGCTGTGTGTGTGTGTAGCTGACCTGGTTGTGTGTGTGTAGCTGACCTGTGTGTAGCTGACTTGGCTGTGTGTGTAGCTGACCTGGTTGTGTGTGTGTGTAGCTGACCTGTGTGTGTGTGTAGCTGACCTGTGTGTGTGTGTTGCTGACCTGACTGTGTGTGTGTAGCTGACCTGACTGTGTGTGTAGCTGACTTGGTTGTCTGTGTGTGTAGCTGACCTGCTGTGTAGCTGACCTGGTTGTGTGTGTGTAGCTGACCTGGTGTGTGTGTGTGTTGCTGACCTGGTTGTGTGTTATGTGTGTGCTGACCTGGTTGTGTGTGTGTGTTGCTGACCTGTGTGTGTGTGTGTGTGTGCTGACCTGGTTGTGTAGCTGACCTGGTTGTGTGTGCTGACGTGTGTGTGTGTGTGTGTAGCTGACCTGGTTGTGTGTTGCTGACCTGTGTGTGTGTGTGTAGCTGACCTGGTTGTGTAGCTGACCTGTTTGTGTGTTTCAGGGCGCCCGGAGGAGCAGGATGACTCTGAGAACAGCACCATCTACATCACCGGCCTCACTGAGAGTGCCACTCTGGAGACCATGGCCGAGTTCTTCAAACACACGGGACCCATCAGGGTGAGGAGGAGGAGGAGGGGAGACTGGGGGAGGGGAGAGACTGGGGGAGGGGAGAGAGGAGGGGAGACTGGGGGAGGAGGGGAGAGACTGGGGGAGGAGGAGGGCAGACTGGAGGAGGAGGAGGGCAGACTGGAGGAGGAGGAGGGGGGAGAGACTGGGAGGAGGAGAGACTAGGGGAGACTGGGGGAGGAGGAGGGGAGACTGGAGGGGAGACTGGAGGAGGGGAGACTGGGGGAGGAGGGGGAGACTGGGGGAGGAGGGGAGAGACTGGGGAGAGAGGAGACTGGCAGGAGACTGGCTAGGAGACTGGTCTAGGATGACTGGTCTAGGATGACTGGTCTAGGATAAAACCTCACTGTTAATTGTGACCTCCTACAGCGGCCTGAGTGACTGTGCTGGTGTGGTTCCCATAGTAACGATCCCCTGTCCTTGTTCCAGATGAACCGCAGGCTGGGCCAGCCCGCCATCAACATCTACACAGACAAAGACTCCGGCAAGCCCAAGGGAGACGCCACGCTGTCCTACGAGGAGCCCTTCTGTGCCAAAGCTGCTCTGGAACACTTCGATGGTGGGTTACCTCGGCAACCGTTCCCTCTCCCCTCATGTGGGCAAGCCAGATCTTTAAACTGGTCAGTCATTTCTAACAACTCTCTCTCTTCCTTCCCTCTCTCTCCCGTTGTAGGTAAGGAGTTCCAGGGCCGGAGACTGAAGGTGTCCATGGCCCGCCGTAAGCCCATGATGGGAGGTATGAGAGGGGGGAATGCCCATGAGGGACGGCATGATGGCTCGTGGAGGTACGTCTCAACTCTCCCTTCCTGCTTTCATCAAAACCCCTCAGTGTTACCTGTCTCCATCCTGGTCCTGGGTCAGATGCTAAGCCCAGTGTGTGTGTGTGTGTGAGCAGGTATGATGGGGCGTGGTGGAGGTGATCGTGGAGGCTTCGTCCCCAGGGGGGGGGGTCCGAGGGGCATGGGACGAGGAGGCCCGCCGGGGGGCAACATGCAGCAGAGGGCAGGAGACTGGGAGTGTCCTAACCCGTACGTACCCCGTCCTCACCACCACTAACCATCAGCGTAGAGCTCATCATTCTCACCATGATGATGATTATCCATATACGGGTTCTTGTGATGTGTACTGGCTGCAGTGTTTCATCAGTGCTGTTCTCTAGGGGCTGTGGGAACCAGAACTTTGCCTGGAGGATGGAGTGTAACCAGTGCAAAGCCCCCAAACCAGAGGGGCTAGGTGGCGGTGGAGGTGGATCCTCCCTTCTCTCCCCCTGGTAGGTCTCTCTCTCTCTCTCACACACACACACACACACACTGTTCTTGGAGGTATGGTTGCCATGCCTGTGTAGGCCCACATAGACAGACCCCTGCTGTGAGATGCTGGGTCTTCACTGCACCAGAGCGTTAACCTCCCTGAGTAACTCTCCTCGTCTGACCTCTGTTACCTCTGTGGCTGTGACTGACGTGTGTTTCTCTCCTCTCTCCTACAGGGGGCGAGCGAGGCCGGGGGGGCATGGGGATGCGTGGGGGCCGGGGGATGGACCGCGGGGGGCCCGGAGGAGGTCCAGGGGGGCCCTGGAGGTCCGGGGGGGCCAGGAGGGTTCCGGGGTGGGTGGGGTGGTGACCGTGGCGGAGGCTTCAGGGGGCGCGGGGGGATGGATCGAGGGGGGTTCCGGGGGGCCAGCAGAGGGGGTCCTCCCATGGACCCCATGGGGGGGAGGGGCCGCAGAGGAATGGGCCCCCCAGGCAAGATGGACATGAGGTGAGGAAACAAGCCCAGTGTAGCGCCATGGCGATAGCTATCCACCCTTAGACGCATAATTCACTTGTGCTGCGAAGTGTATAAAGCGAAACAAGACCGTCTCTCTCGCCTGATCTGGAGTTGACGGAGAGAAAAAAAAATATTGATTTGTTTTTTTTCGTGACGTGGTTTCCTTGGAGACCGGGGGCTGTGTGTGGTGCTGTGCCTCGTGCCTCTTCCTCCTCCCTCTTCATGTGTTTTTCTCGTTCCCAGGGACCATCGCGAGGGACGCAGGGACCGACCCTACTGAGAAACAAGCAGTTTTGACATTTTCCATTTTTGTGCGGGATTAGATTTTTAAAAAGCCATTTTTAATTTATGATTCCATATTTATAAATGGTTAGTGAACTGCTTTAGACAGACCTGCCGCAGTTTCATCCGACGCTTAGACTCATGTTTTTAGTTATTCCTCGTTCTGTTTACCTTTTGATTTATTGGTTTAGTTACCCTGACTTGTGCAAGTGTTTTTGCAGTTCTTAGGTGTACAGAATGGTTTAGGACAGTATTGTAAAACGTGACACGTTATATCTCTTCTTTTTTTTATTATTATTATTGTAATTGCCTAACCCTTTCCCACTACTATGTAATGAACAATTTTGAGAATAAAATTTCCACTCTGATTTGACACAACGACTCATCATTTCCATTAAAACCGGCCCCCGCCAGAGTTGCAGCGCGCAGTACCCTGCCATCCACCAGGTGGCGGTGTTGTGTCCTGTGTCAAACCTGAGCGCTGCCGTGATTGGTCGGTTGGTCCCCATCTACTTTGTTGAAGATGTAACGGCTGCAACCAGAGCATGACTAAGCTGGAGTTATTTGAGGACTCCCTAAGCACACTTTAACCTTGTTGTCCCCACCACAGTGCGCTGCCCCGCACTGAAAACCAAACGCCTTCTTTCTCCCTCCTGTGTAACAGCCAACATGTGACGTCACTAGCCTACACGTGCCACCAAACAGTCGCTTGATGTCCGGTATAGCTGTCATCTGCCGCACAGATGTCCTCGGCTTTCTCCTAGCGAAGTTTTTAACTTTGGTTGTGCTTCGTTTTTTTTTATAGTCCTTCAGGGTCGTCTATATACAGTCCGTGTGTGTTGTTCCTAGTTCGACTAAACTGTAGGATTTCTTCTTAACGGAGTTGAGACTTGAACGGACAGCCGTGTGAGTGTTCAGCTCCTCTGTCTAAATGTGGCCTATAGGCATGAGAGGACTGTTGGTGAGGCACAGCTGATGTCTGGCAGTTGGGGCCTGGATCCGGTCGCTTGTCATGTTGGAGAATAAGCGTGCGTGTGTGTGTGTGTCACAGAGAAAAGCTGATTCATCCCAGCCAGAAAATGATCTCATCCAACTTCTCTCTCTCTCTCTCTCCCTCTCTCCCTTAAAGGAACAACCCTATTATTTAAATCAAAACAAGACTTGGGCCAGGCCTCTCTGAAATTCAAAAGATCACAAACCGGGGGGCCCCTTTGCCTCGAGTATTGCCTCAGTGAGACTAGACTGCTTGTTCGTGGGTCAGTAGACTAGGCCTACTACGTATAGTCTATACATTATACGCTTGCTGTGTTGCCCAAATATGTGGATGTCCATAGACTCTGTATGAGCTGGGAGAATCCTTGCACGTTGATTAATTTGAGTAATTCAACGATAACCGATGCTCAGTTAAATTCCACATTCTACTCTTATGCCTAAATATGAGGAAAATGTAGCCTACATTCTATCTTGTATTGTTATTTAACTGCTCCCCTTTCAACTGTTTGAGTGGCTCAAGACGGAAGTTAGAGAAGGTTCTATACACAATATCTTATCGAGCTAATTTGCATTAGACAGCTTCTCCCGTCATTCAGCCTCTGTTTAAAATGTCAATGGTGTGTCGGAGAGCCGTCACAGTCTTCTTAACCAGAGGTCACTACAGCGGGCCTAGTTCAGTGAACTCTTCATCATCTTTGCTTTTGTTCGTCGGAACCATCTGTGATCATCTTCCTTTGACAAACTGATGTTATTGTGTCACATACGCTATAGGGCCGTTTTAACGACAAGCAAAGACACTCCCCGCTCGTGTTTTCTTCTTATAGCAACAACGTGTCAATGTTTTATCGCTGCTTTTAATGTTGAGATACCTCTATCTATTAGTCAGGCAAGTGTTCCCCTTGATTGAAGTGTGATGTGATCAGAGCGCATCATGTCCTTTCGACGCGTTAGGCCCAAGAGATATGGCCAATTATCCACGATCACAATTGCGCATAGTCTATGCTGTTTATTTGATCAAAGGTTATCTCGGATATCCAAAAAGAATGTTCTGCTTTTAACTAAAGTATGTTCCTTGTATCGTCTAGTACTGATGTGATCATATTGCTATATCAGAGTTCATGTGCGTTTTTATTGGACAACAGTGAACACAGGGTTAAGTTTTTTTTTCTTACCGGCGCTTATCCTTTCGTAATGGGATATGCCGCTGAATCGCTCTGCTAGTCTAAGCTAGCAGGTCAACATGTTCAGAGCAAGAAGCGTTGCGATGTGGGCTGGGCTTTTTTAATGCGAGAGGGGGGCGATGTGCGGCAAGTGAGTTACGGCGCCGGTCAGTGTGTGGAGGTCGCATTTCTGAGAAGCAGCTGTAGTCTTTTAAACCATTCAGGAACGCCAACGGCTGGCTGGCTGGCAAGACGCTGTCTTTGTGTCCAAGACACCGGAGGACACTTTTCCCGGGGTGTGTGTATCCGTATTCGTCCCATCACCGTTGCGGTTTCACTCTCCCCCGCCGTTGGAACGCCGTCAGGAACAGCGATGCGCTCGTTAAAGGGAACGGGTTTAGCACAGACATACGGTATACGCATCCACGCGCGTCGGCTGCCTCGCATCTCAGAATGCTCTGTTAGCAATACAAAGGCTTCCCTCAACGATTTGGACTAAGATACCACACACGCTGCTTGTCATGGGTGCGTCTACACGGTTGTTTCGCCACATTCAATGGATACGGTTTGGATGATCGCTTGTGCAATGAGACAATCTGGTATTATTAAGTAGCCAGCATTAATTCACCCCTGACAATATGGCTGATCAGAGCAACATCCAGTCGTCTGCTTCTAAGAGCATAAGGCCGTTTAAATCCAGCGAGGAATACCTTTATGCCATGAAGGAAGATCTGGCTGAGTGGTTGAACACTCTCTATGACCTGGATGTTACGGCGGACACCTTTATGGAGGGGCTCGGGACTGGCTGTGCCCTCTGTCGGCATGCCAACAACGTGAATCGCGCGGCGCTGGACTTCCAGTTGGAATACCCAGAGGCTGCCGATACACTGAGGCTACCCAGCAAGGATGTGGTGTTTCAGTCGCGAAATGTTGTCCAGGGATCCTTTTTAGCACGGGATAAACGTGTCTAATTTCATCGGTTGGTGTCGACAGGAGCTGTGGATCAAGGATGT